>JAJQXH010000013.1:1217500-1252500 GCA_022343465.1 Oscheius sp. G VE-2021
AATTGGGAAACTTGGGTTTGCGACGACTAAATTCAAACCTGATTTCAAAACAATTTGTATACATATTTTAAATTCTATTTAAAGGGGAAAGACCTCGTAAATTTGAGTTTTCAAAATCTCTTTACAATTGTTTTATTGAAAAGATGTCGTTTCAACAATTCCGAAACATACCCATTTTATATGATTTGGACTGCAAAAGGGGCGCGTTTACACGGCCGATTTACGCGTTTGCCGCACGTAAACACGACTAGAGTAGACGAGAGAGTGTGGGAAATGGGGAGACGCAGAGTTGGCGGCAATTCAAACTACAATTTCCCCAAAATTTCAAGCGCTCCTAAGTCGGCTCATTTTGATCCAAAATGGGGAAAAGAGGTATTTTTCGGAAACCTAAGAAAGAGATCTAAACTTTTATCACAAAATCAGAAAAATTGTTTTACGCGGTCCTTCCCCTTTAAAGCAATGAACCCCCAAAACAGCTTCAGACCTTCTGCCTATAAGGCAAGGCATTTTCCATTCTACTCTCGGAAAAATGGGATCCAAACGTTTTATCAAACAACCTAAGTGAACAAGTAATCGAAGAGGTCTCTTGATATGTAGGTATCCATCTTTCTGGTTATCCAGCCACTGCGTAACCTCCTGGCTGGGGGGCTGGTGGGTACCCTCCAGCTTGTGGGTAGCCTCCAGCCTGGGGGTACCCTCCTTGAGGAGGCGGCGGTGGGGGTGGTGGTTGGTATGCTGGTTGAGCTCCTTGAGGATATCCACCTCCACCACCTCCTCCGCAGGCATCGCAGGGAGGAGGGGGAGGGGGCGGACTGAAAAACACGGATTTTTTTGCATATTCTAATGATCAAAGTACAAAATACAAAATAAAAGTTCTAGAACCTACCATCCACAGCCAGCGCCGCCGCCTCCTCCTCCACCAAGGCCGCCGAAGAGAGGACCAAAGAGAAAGGCTTCAGAAGCCGCAGCAGAGATTACCAAGACGGCGAGGACCCTCATTCTAAAAATATTATTTTTGTTTGGTCAAATTGGAGAAAGAGCGGCGCAGAAAACAAAACAGTTTCGGTTACTGCAGTTGCAAGTGTCGCTTATATAGGGAAACATCGAGTTTAAAATCGTTTTGACTTCCGCAGACGGATCAAACGTTTCTTGCGATGGGGTACGTCAGCAGAAGAGATTTATCAATTGGGCGTACCTTTCGCCGAAATATGGTCCGATCGAGATTGAAACTTTTTACGATTACCTGAGTTTCTTCCACGGTTTTCTTTAAAAAAACGTTTAAACACTTTTTTCATCCTAGGAAATCGACAACATGTTCAATTTTTTTAAGTGTTGCATAAAATTATCAAAAGAAGATAAAAAATCAGAAAATGACATTGTGGCTCTTAGATCAATATCAACTTTTGGTGAGGGCTATTGGGGGGGGGGCGCCCTGGATATGCGTAGGAACAAAAAGACAACTCGACCAAAAATTAAGGCAGGTCATAAAAAAAAACTTGGAATTTGGAAAATAACCTAGTTTTAGAAATGTCAACTGGAATCCAAAACCGCTAATATAGTTTTTTTAAACTTTTCCATGACATGTTATTTGTAAACTATATTATGATAAAAACAGATTTCCGTTAAATTAAGCCTCTTTTCAGTAATGAACTTTTTCTTAAAAATGAAGGAGCAATGGAGATAGTGAGAGGGTTAGAGAGAGAGAGAGAGAGAAAGAGAGAGAGAGAGAGAGAGAGAAAGAGAGAGAGAGAGAGAAAGGGAGATAGAGAGAGGGAAGAGAGGGAGAGAGAGCCGGATAAAGAAAAAGATTTTTTTTTTTCTCCAACTCTTTCTCTTTTCTTTCTCTCTCCAATAGTTAGAGGATTCACCAAATGCGAGAGAAAACGAGAGAGTTAGAGATAGAGACAAATTAGGGATAAAGAATAAGAGAGACAGAGAGAGAGAGTGTGTGTGTGTAAGAGAGATAGAGAGAGAGAAAGAGAGAGAGAGAGAGATTAAGAAAGAGTGGAGACAAAGTTCGTAGATAGAAAGATATAGATATAAAGAGAGAGTTAAAGATAGTCAGCGAAAATAGAGCGACAGTGAAGGAGAGAGTATCACAGAGAGAGAAAAAGAGGGAGAGAAAGAGAGAGAGAGAGAAAGACAGAAAGAAACGGAAGGCAATGACTTGGCCGTTGCTCGTAAACATTCTTATTCAAAAGTTTTATTCAATAACCTAAGTCAACATATAATCAAAAATGTCTCTTGAGAATCCGTCAATCATTTTTCTGGTTATCCAGCCACTGCATATCCTCCTGGCTGGGGTGCTGGTGGGTACCCTCCTCCTTGTGGGTAACCTCCAGCCTGCGGGTATCCTCCTTGAGGAGGCGGTGGCGGTGGAGGTGGCTGGTATACTGGCTGAGCAGGTGGAGGGTATCCTCCACCTCCACCACCTTGTTGGGCGCAGGGGTCGCAGGGTGGAGGGGGAGGAGGGGGACTGAAAAGCAAGCATTGTTCATGATTCTAATGACCAAAGTACTCTAAAAATGTTGGAAAATCTACCATCCACCGCCGCCACCGCCACCTCCACCGAAGAGAGGGCCGAAGAGGAAGGCTTCCGTAGCTGCAGCAGCGAGCATGAAGATGGAAAGGACTCTCATTCTGAAAAAAGGCGTATTGTTTGATCAAGCAAAGGAAAGAGTAGTTGAAAAGCCAAACTGTTATGGTTACTGCAGTTGCAAACATCGCTTTTATAGTAAAATCGAGTTTAAAATCGTTTTCACTTCCGCAGACGGGTGAAACGTCGGTTGCGACTCGTTACGTCAGAAGACGAGGTTTATCAATTGGGTGTGCCTTTCGACGAAAAAGGGTCGAAAGACTTTTTGGTTTTTGACGCATCCTCACATGAGAATGTATTTTCATCAGTGAGTGTTGCCAAAAAAAGGAGTTATACCGGAACATGTGGCCAAATACTAGTAGTTCAAGGGGCCGTTTTCAAAATCTGCTTAAGGGCCTCGGTTTTCGAGTTATCGTTTTTTTTTCTGTGGCCGCTGTCTCCCGCGAGATGGTTCTGGATGCATTGCCATCCGGCTCGCTGGTGTAGTGGAAGCGTGTCCGATTACTGGTTTGCCCTATGGTGGTTCAAATCCCGTCGATGTTTTGTTTTGCCTTTCAAATTTTTTTAAATTAAGAAGTCATCGTTTTCACAAAAAAATTTTTAAAATTTATAATTTTAAAAAAATACTTTTTCCAAAAAAAATTTTTATAGATAAGTTTTTTTCTAATTCAAAGAATACGAATGTTTCCAAATTATCACATATATCAAAAAGAAAAAGAAAAACATCGACGGGATTCGAACCACCATGGGGAAAACAGTAATCGGACACGCTTCCACTACACCAGCGAGCCGGATTTTTAGGATGGCGGTTACAGAAAAATACAAAAACTCGAAAACCAACGCCCCTAAGCAGATTTTGAAAACGGCCCTTTTAACTACTAGTATATAGACACATTTTCCGGTTTAGCTCGTTTTATTTGGCAACACTCACCGATGAAAACACATTCCCATGCAAGTCTAATTTTTAAGAACTTTTTGAGAGAGTCTGAAAATCATCTTTATACGAAATTTTTAACATTTTGTGACTCTTACATCGATATTTGGCCCACAGGGTTATTGGAGAGAGAGAGACAGAGATACATTTAGATAAAGGGAGCCTCAGAGAGAGGGAGACAGAGAGAGAGAGAGAGAGAGAGAGAGAGAGAGAGAGAGAAAGAGAAAGAGAGAGAGAAAACAGAAACTACGTGCTGGATTCTACGAGGGTTTATTGAAACCATTGTTCTACATGTACAGACAGGCGTAGGTCTTCGCTGAAGAACTCTACTTTCCGCAGCCACCGCCGCAAGGAGGAGGGGGAGGAGGGGCACTGAAAATACGATTTGTAAAATTTAAACTCTTTTTTGAATTAATCTTTTTGAATATAAAAAAACCAACCATCCACATCCTCCACCACCACCGCCGCCCATGGCAGGGAAGAGCCATGCCTCAGAAACCGCAGCAGCAATCAGCATGAAGATGGCCAGGACTCTCATTCTAAAGAAAAGGGTTTGAAAAAAGCTTATAAAAAGAAGGGGAGGGGAGGTGAATATGTCATCGATGTTGCAAGACCGATTTATATAGTGAAGCATCGAGTTCAAAACCGTTACGGCACGCGCGACGTGCCCCAGACGGGGGAATCCCATTAGCGACATGGGAGGTCGACCACCTAAAAGAACGAGGTAGAAACAGTTCTAGTTTGTGTTTGAAACGTCTAATTCTGTCAGTCGTCGCCAAAAATCCAGATGTGTAAACGGAATACATGCTAGGCGTAAAATCCGGATGGCCTGTCTAATTTCTAAACTCTCAAGGCTTATATCTCTAAAACGAAGAAAAACGCTCTTTAAAGGGACAGTCAGGGGCCTTTTCATTTCATTATGACAGGATACGGTCGTCCATTTTGCATATTCAAAAATGCTAAATTGTCTCGCGCACTCCTCATTTCCCTCAATGTCTCATTCAAATTTGAATGCCACTAAACGCAGGACACATTGACCGTCCGGGCCATCCGCACTTTCTGCGGATGGAAACCCGAAATCGGCTACTTGGAGGCTGAATATCTTAAAAACTAGAGATTTCCGACATGATTTTTCTCTTTCATATGAGACAAAGTTGCAAAAGCCGCCTGACTGTCCCTTTAATGGTATATTTGCTATTTAAACAATCTAATTTGCAAAAAGATTGTGTTCTGATCGTTGTGCTGCAAATTACAAACGGGATTTGGTCCATCTCGCCAGTTTAAGATTTTATCGGTTCAGAACTCGATTTTTGGATTATCACATTATCGCAGTGGAATTACTGAACCGAAAGAGATACAGAGGCACTGGAGATCAAACTTCAGGCTAGGCCTACAGATTTATCTCGGGTTATTGCGTGCGTATCCGGGTTTTTACAATTAAAGCATTAAACTACGAACTACCATTAAAGAGACCGTCAGGGGCCTTCATTGACTTTATCTCAAATTAAAGAGCTTGAAAAGTTATTACAAAAAGCATATAACTGTTTTTTGTTAAAACGCGTCGTTTTGGTGAAATCTGCATCTGAAAGCCATTTTTTGGCCATTCCAGGCGACAGGCATCTGTGGATAAACGGAATTTTAACGAACTATGTGCACTGTGTTTACGCGTCCGTCCAATCCTTCGGTTTATTCACTTTTTGTTAGTTAGTTTCGAGTTTTCAACGTTCCCGCCTGAAAAGACGCAGAAAACTCTGGTTGTCTGACATGGTAGCGCCGCGAGTTTCACGTACGGGATCGGCAGCTGCGAAAAGGGTAGTCCCGCCGCATACAATAATAAGCAAATACAAACAGCAAGGGGTCCCTGACGGTTGCCTTGATCAGGAAATGGTTAAAATTCATTAAACTATTGCCGTATTCCCGTGAAAACCACACCTTATTGACTTTGGTCTTGCTGACGTAGCAGTTTGACGCGTCAGCGTTATACTCGTATGCGGAAGCCAAAACGATTTTAAATTCGATGGCGTGCTATAAAAACGGTTTCTGCAACTGCAGTAACAAGTTCACCCCTTTTCGGTTTTTCTACTCTTTTCTTGACTAGAATTTTTTAAATGTTACTTTTCAGAATGAGAGTCCTTGCCATCTTCATGTTGATCGCTGCCGCGGCTACGGAGGCCTGGCTCTTCCCTGCTCTTAACATGGGAGGCGGCGGTGGTGGATGGTAAGTTTTCCAATTTTGGTTTGGCACCACCCTTGTTGTTTTTGAACCACCTTTTTTCGGCCACCTATCTTTGGTGACACTCAAATGTGGGAAGGGGGGTTCTTTTAGACCACCCATATTGGTTTGGACCACCCATATTGCTTTTGGACCACCCATATTGGATGGTAAGGCGGCGGTGGTGGATGGTAAGTTTTTCGAAGAATCTCTCTCCCTCTCTCTCTCTCTCTTTCTCACTCTCTCTCTTTTTCTCTCTCTTTCTCTCTCTCTCTCCCTCTCTCTCTTTCTAACTCTCTCTCTTTTTTTCTCTCTCTCTCTCTCTTTCTCTCTCCTTCTTCCTCTCTCTCTTTCTCTCTATCTCTATCTCTCTCTCTTTCTATCTCTATCTCTCTTTCTATCTCTCTCTATCTCTCTCTCTATCTCTCTCTCTCTTTCTCTTTCTCTTTCTCTTTCTCTTTCTCTTTCTCTTTCTCTCTCCCTCTCCCTCTCCCTCTTCCTCTCTCTCTTTCTCTCTCTATCTCTCTCTTTCTCTCTATCTCTATCTCTCTTTCTTTCTCTCTCTCTCTCTCTCTCTCTTTCTCTTTCTCTCTCCCTCTCCCTCTTCCTCTCTCTCTCTTTCTCTCTACACACAGAAACTATGTTTTCAGCGCCCCTCCTCCTCCTCCTCCATGCGGTGGTGGCTGCGGAAAGTAGCCTTCTTCTGATGACATCAAAACTTACCTGCAATTTCTACAATAAATTATTGATCAAATAAACTTTGTTATATTTTTCACAAAAAAACGTAAATTCGAAAATGATATTGTAGTCGCCAATCATAGTTTCCCATTTGGGGTCTTTCCTCTTATAAAACGACACCAAACGCGAAATTACGTACTGTTTATTTAAACGTACGCAATACTGCGGCATGGTTACATTTGCGTCCCTACGATCGTAAAGCGGCTAAAAAGCAAAATCGCATTATTTGACCAAGCCTAAAAGTTTTATCAAAAAATATGACAGTGCTTATGCTGGAAATGCTTTTTTGCCGGCTATTAAAGAGCGGCAACTTTGATTATCAGGGTTGTGCCTTTATTATTTAGTTATTATGAGATAAGAATTTAGTATTGCCAACTTTTCATACCAAATATAGTACAACAAAGAATTTTAACCCTTTTCTGTGGATTTCGTTCTACCTCCGATGCCGCTAATGGGATTCCCCCGTCTGGGGCGCGTCGCGCGTGCCGTAACGATTTTGAACTCGATGCTTCACTATATAAATCACTCTTGCAACATCGATGACATCTTATTTTCACTTCCGATTTTTTCCTTCTTGACTCTGCTTAAAATCTCTTTTCAGAATGAGAGTCCTCGCCATCTTCATGCTGATCGCTGCCGCGGCTTCTGAGGCATGGCTCTTCCCCGCCATGGGCGGCGGCGGTGGTGGAGGCTGTGGATGGTAGGTTTTACCTTTATATTCAAAAACATTAAATAAAAAAGAGATTACAAATCGAAAATTGTTTACAAATCGCGTTTTCAGCGCCCCTCCTCCTCCTCCTTGCGGCGGTGGCTGCGGAAAGTAGACGTCTCTCCAAAAAAGACCGGAACTTGTCTGTACATGTAGAACTGTGGTTTCAATAAACCTTTGTAGATTATAGAGAGAAAGAAAGAGAGAGAAAGAAAAGACAAAGAGGGAGAGACGAAGACAGACAGACAGACACACAGACAGAGAGAGAGGAGAGAAACAAAGACAGAGACAGACAGAGAAAAGAAATAAAGAGGGAGAAAAAAAAGGACAAAGGGAGAGAGAGAGAGAAAGAGAAAGAGAGGCAAAGACAGAGGGAGAGAGAGAGAGAGAGAGAGAGAGAGAGAGAGAGAGAAAGACTAGCCCTGCAGAACCGAAATTTTCGTTATCTATCCAAGTTTCTTAAAATGCTTTCTGAATCATGTTGTTTCCTAGACTTAAACAAATCACATTATTCCAAGAAATAACTGATTCATTTATTTCAAAGACTTAAATGTCGTAAAAACAATCTTCCTATGGAAGACCCTGTTGTCTCTGTCTTGTTTGTTCCGCTTGGATTCCGTGAATCTTATTGGTGACCCATTTTAGTCATATTTTTGTTACATTTTAAAAGGAAAAGTAAAAAATCTTGTAATTTTTTTCAACATCTGGCTTGTATTCCGTTTACACGCCTGATTTTCCCCTATTCGAAATGAGGAAAGGAGGTTGCCAGAATCAGCGGCTTTGTGATTCAAACCCATACGAAATCGGCGGTGCAAAGGAGGAAGCAAAAACTGGCTGAAACAGTGGATCTATCTGGCAAAACTTTTCATTTCTGTTAGAAAAGGGTTAGTTCACACATCTAATTTCAAAGATCCCTTGCTTTCGGACTTTGACCGTTTCACACGGAAGTTTTTGATCGTTTTATCTTCTTGTTTTCCTGAACTTCGGTTTGTAAATCTTCTTAATCTACGATTTCCGTCATCAACGTGAGTGTTCGTTTATAATGACACTCAAAAGTTCACCATTTAGTTGATGAGGCGCAATCCGTGGGAGTTAACATTTTGGAAAACATTTCTTTTTTTCAAGGTCAAAAGATTGAAAAGCATTCAAAAAGCGCTTTATAGCGGCTTGAAGTTTTAAAAAGCGGTCCCAAGCGGCCTGAGGCTTCTAAATCGGTTCAAAGCGGCCTGAGGCTTCCACAGCGGTCTCAAGCGGTCTGAGGCTTCCGCAGTGGTCTTAAGCGGCCTGAGGCTTCCAAAGCAGTCCCAAGCGGCCTGATGCTTCCAAGAGCGGTCTGAGGCTTCCAAAGCGGTTCCAAGCGGCCTGACGCTTCCAAAAGCGGTTCAAAGCGGCCTGAGACTTACAAAAGCGGCCTGAGGCTTTCTTTCAAAGCGGTTTAAAGCGGCCTCAAGCTTCCAAAATCTCTTTAAAGCGGCCTTAAGTTTTCAAAAGCGCTTCAAAGTGGCCTGAGGCTTCTGAAGAGGTCACAAATAAATTAATTTTTTAAATGAAAATTTTGCTAGCGTAAATTTTGTCCCTTGTAAATCCCCACCGCTAGAAAAAATTTCAGCTTTGATGCCTCCCCAAAATAACATATTTGTCAGCAAAAACAATGAAATATCAGACGATCAAATGGATCGCATGTGACTGGATTAACAATAGATAGTTTGGTTCTTCACCTTCAAACCAAATGGCAACGAGAGTTTGGTGTGAGAAAAGGGATTAATTATGTTTGTGAACAAAAGGAGTAACAAACCAGAAGATAAGCTCAAGCTCTCAAAGAACCCCATAAATGTCGTTTGAACATTTTGACTTTTCTTAAATTTTAAGAGCTTGAAAATTTATTCAAGAAAGTATATATCAGTTTCGAGTTTAAATATGTCGTTTTGTTTTTATAAATCTGCGTCCAAAACACTACTTTTTGGAGATTCCAGGCGACAGGCACCTGTGGATAACAGGTATTTTAACGAACTACGTGCACGGTGTTTACGCGTCCAATCTATCGGTTTATCGACTTTTTGGTGGTCACTTTCAAATTTTCAAAGTTCCCGCCTGAAAAGACGCAGAAAACTCTGGTTGTCTGACATGGTAGTGTTGCGCGTTTCACACCCGTACCAGATCGGCGGCCGCGGCAAAGATAGTCTGCCGCATGCAGTAAAGACCTCCATAGGCGAATGCAACCTTTAAAAAGGTTCTTTAGGGATCCTTTAAATAAGTTTTATGAAAATTTTTAAAAATTTTAAAACAGTTAAATTTTTTTTAAAGTGTGGCTCAAAAAAAGTTTTTTAGTTCTGTTTGACTCTGATGGAAATTTTTGTAAAAAATTGACTTTGTGACCAAACTTTTTAATGTAAAAAGATCAGTCAAATCCATACCCCATTTTTTAAATTGGCTGATTGTGAGTTTCAATGGTATTTCTTTTATGACGGGTGCGCCCGCAATAACCCAGGTCAAAAAACCATCTTTACCTACAAACCTCAGAAGGTTTAGCCAATTTAAGGGCTTTTACAAGATATTAGGGAAAATCTTTTTTATGTACCATCAGGACATCACTGAAGAATAATCGTTTGACGATCCTGATTTTCCGTCTCCACTAATAACCTATCTCCGTTCCAGCTATTTTTATGACCACTCCCGTTCCGCATCCAATCCCATATCTGCGGAGATTTCATTATACTCCCGCAAATCCTACGTTTTACATTGTTTTTCAAAAAAGCCCCTTTCAAAATTGTTTATAAAAAAAGTTTTCTGACTTAACAGTTTTGAAGTTTTCCAAAATATCCGAAAAGTTGGCACGCCATTTTACTTCCATGACCACTCCTATTGCCAAGGGAATGTTATTATGCCAGCTTCTATCCGCTTTTCTTTTTACTGCAAAATCTGACGCATGTTTATTTTGACGTATTTCGTTTTTTTTTTCGAAAAGGTTGTTAAAAGTTGGAAATAACATTTAGAAAAGCCGAAACAGTCAAGCCAGTTGTCTCACGAGGTTGCCACTTGAGGAAAAAGTTTACCGTACAGGAAAGATTAGCAGGCGATGTTATTTTGATAGAAAAGTTTAAACGGGATTAAACAATGGGAAAAACAATACATGAGATTTTAAAAAAGGTAAGTGAACTTTTGATGAAACTTCCACAAATAGAATTCTATTCTTGATAATTTTATCTATTGTTGTTAATTTTATTAAACGCATTTTAAATCACATCCTTTGTTAAAGGGACCTTGACTTTTTCTCAATTTAACGAGTTTGAAAAGTTTTTATAGATAAAATAAAACAGTTTGGTGATTAAATGCGTCGTTTTGGAGAAATCTGCATCTGAAATGCCATTTTTGGCCGTTCCAGGAGGCAGGCACCTGTGGATAATCGTCATTTTAACGAACTACGTGCACGGTGTTTACGCGTCCGTACAAACGATCGGTTTATCGACTTTTTTGTCGTAACATTCGAATTTTTATTTTTCCCGCCTGAAAAGACGCAGAAAACTCTAGTTGTCTGGCATGGTAGCGCCGCGAGTTTCACACCCGTACGAGATCGGCTGCCGCGGAAAGGATATTTCCGCAGCATACAGTAATGATGACCATAGGCAAATGCAAGTCGAAAAGAGGCCCATAAATATTCATTTAATACAAATTTTCATCTAATTTGTATAAACTACATGTCCAAGTATTAGTTCAAACAAAGTGTGTAATAAAAACAGTTTATGATGGCAAATAACTTGAAAATAAAGAAAATACAAAATTTTTTGTGTTTTCTTTCTTTTTTTCTTTACAAAACTAACTTCTCACAAAAAAAATAATTTTAATTTTTTTAGGATCTACTTTTGAATATACCTTGTGAATATATATTTTCCTGTTTGGCAAAACAGTAATCATAACAATTGCGTCATTTCTTGTGTAAATAGCCATCTCCGGCATCATTTCCTATATTTTAGGTAAATCATCAGTAGAGACTAGGGCTGTTTACAAAGGAAACCTATCGTGAAAAAAAGATCTAGGTCACAACAGTTTTCTTTTCATTTTTGCTTTCCTTATTTTTCCTTTTCCTTTTCCGGATATGATTTCTGGCATATTTTGACTAAAAATGAGGAAACTTAGAAAAACACAGGTGAACATATGTAAAATTACAGTATCTTTTATTGTTTGTCTGTCTGATCTAAGCCACATGACTAGATTACCAGACATTTTTAATGTATGCGTGGTTTTCTTTATTTTTAATTGTTATTTAAAGCAATCAGCTGCTTTGCCTACAACTCTATTTCTGAAACCCAGCATTTTCTAACTTTGTTTACAGACAAGTCTTTGTTTTCCGGCATTTGTCTTTTCACTTCTGGGCAAAACTGAAATTGTCCCGAAAACATGCAATGTTTTGGCTTTCTCAAAACTCTCGTTTTACGTAATGTAAACTTTAGTGTGAAATCCCTTTTCTGGGAAATTTCAAAGTTGCAAAAGTTGGACGTCAAGAAGTGTACGTGTGTAAGTGGGTGAGTAATTGTGTGAGTGTATGAGTGTGTGAATGTGTGAGTGTGTGAACGTGCGATTGTGTGATTATGTGAGTGTGTGAGTGTGTGTCTGTGACTGTGTAATTGTGTGAGTATGTGATTGCGTGAATAAGTTTGTGAGTATGTGATTGGATGTGTGTGTGAGTGTGTGAGTATGTGACTATGTGAGTGTGTGCATGTGTGTATGTGTATGTGTATGTATGTGAGTGTGTATACATATATTGTGTGAACGTGTGTTTGTGTGTGTAAAAGTGAATACGTCATTTGTCGGAAATTTCACAGTTGCAAAAGTTGGACGTCAAGGGTGCGTGTGTGAGTATGTGATTGTGTCAATGAGTTTGTGAGTACGTGTATATGTGTGTGAGCGTGTGAGCGTGTGAGTGTGTGTGAGTATGTGATTGTGCGATTGTGTGAGTGTGTAAGTTGGGTGTGTGAGTATGTGAGTCTTTGAGTCTGTGAGTGTGTGTCTGTGTATATATGTGTGAACGTGTTTATGTGTGTTTAGATTTGGATACGTGATTTGTCTTATAGTATATCACTTGAACAGTGATATACTATCTAGGATCTTTTTCTAGGAAAAGTTGCAAAAGTTGGACGTGAAGAAGTGCGCGTGTGTGAGTGTGTGAGGGAGTGTGTGAGTAAGCGTGTGAGTGAGTAAGTGTGGGTGTATGTGTGTGAACGTGTGTTTGTGTGTATGTGTGTGAGTGTGTGAATCTGTGAGTGTATATATATATATATATATATATATATATGTGTGTGTGTATGTGTATGTGTGTGAACGTGTGTTTGTGTATGTGAGTGTGTGAGTGAGTGTGTGACCGTGTGCTTGTGTATGTAAGTCTGAATACGTGATTTGTCCTACGTGATATCCCTTGAACAGGAAGTTACAGTAATCTAAATACAGGACAACATCATAAATCATGCCCATTATTTCCACAAACTTGACCGATGATGCCTTATTTTTGTAGTTATAGATAATATTTTCCACAATATATAAAGCTTATTTTTACAGCATTTTTAACAACTCTGCGACCACCCAAAAAGTTTGGACCACCCAAAAAGTTTGGACCACCCAAATAGCACTACGTGTTTTTGCGCGCGGTTAGTAGTGCTGCCTTTCCTTCTGCTATTCATTTAGGACTGTTCATGTTCATTTAAGAAAAGGCAGAGATGCAGAGGAAAAACCACTTCCGTAAACGGAGTACATGCTAGATTTAAAGACCGCGGACAGTTTATAGATGCCCCCATTTTTGTATACTTCAGATGAATCATTGTTGCTCAAATCAAAAAAAGATTAAAAGTTTTCAAGAAACACCGTTTTTAGATCCTCTGAGAACATTAATGATTCCATTGAAGCACTTGTTGTTATTCTATCTAATCTCCATTAAACGGAATATACTTAAATGTATAAAGAATGAACCACTGTCTTTCAGATCAGCTAATCCAGAGTTTTGAAAAACATTTGTCATCAGGAATTTGAAAATGGGCGAATTTTAATTCGAAAAACTAGAAAATTGAACATTCTAGCTAATGTGCCCTGTGTTTACGCGGGTTGTCGCTTAAAAATCAACAAAAAACCCCTTAATTACGATGTGAAAATAGGGAAATTCACGATTTAAACGTATATTAAACTAGGCCACGCCCCTTTTTGGAAAATTATGAGTGGGCTTCTTTGTCGTATCGGAAATTTGAAAACAAGCCAACTTCCAGGTTCCAAGATTTGGATTACGCTGCTTTATTTGGAATTGCGTAGCTGCCTCGCTGCCTTCTGAATCACAATGCTTGTTTGGGATTAGCCAGGTCCTGAGCGTAGGTCAAGTCTGCATGTCATCAGCTTAGGAAAAATGGCACCGCGAGGTATATAAAGGGGCGCGGAGAGTCATCACAACCATTGCGAACGGTAGCTTTCGTTTGTTTAGCTGTGCAATCTTTCTCTCTCTATCTCTCTCTCTCTCTCTTTCTCTCTCTCTCTCTAACTATCTCTCTAACTATCTCTGTATTTCTATTTTTTTCTAATTCTCTGTCTCCCTCTTTGTCTGTTTCTCTCTCGCTCTAACTATCTCTCTCAAGCTGTTCCTCTCTCTCTCTCCTCTCTATCTATCTATCTATCTATCTATCTATCTATCTATCTATCTATCTATCTATCTATCTATCTATCTATCTATCTATCTATCTATCTATCTATCTATCTATCTATCTATCTATCTATCTTTCTCCCTCTCTCTGTATCTCTATTTCTCTCCCTCTCTCTCTCTCTCTCTCTCTCTCTCTCTCTCTCTCTCTCTCTCTCTCTAACTACCACTATATCTCTATCTCTCTGTCAAACTCTCTGTCCCCTCTTGTCAGTTTGTATCTCAATAACTACCGTTTCTCTCTCGTTTTCTCCCTCTATCTCTCTTTTTCTCTTACCCTCTCCACTCCCAATTTCTCTCTCTCTCTCTCTCTCTCTCTCTCTCTTCCATCTCTCTGTCTCTCTGTCTCTCTCTATCTCTTTTCCATCTCTCTGTCTCTCTCTCTCTCTCTCTTTATTTCTATCTCTGTGTATTCGTCTCTCTGTCTGCCGCGCTCGGCCTCTCTCTCTCTCTCTCTCTCTCTCTCTCTCTCTCTCTCTCTCTCTCCAACCACCCTCTTTCAGAATGGACGTCCTCCAAATAATGTTCTATCTCCAAGGAGCCAGCACAGTCACAGCTGTGCTTACCAACATGTTTCTTGTCTACCTCGTAAAAAACCACACAAAGAACAAAATCGGAAAATACAAGTACCTTCTCATCCTCTTCGCCTGCTTCGAGACCCTCTACTCCATCGTCGTCTTCTTTGGCATGCCGGTGAGTCCTCTTTCCGATCTTGTCTGGGTTTGAAAATCGTCTGAAATATCCATTTCGGGCCCCTGAAAACTTCAGAAATCCATAAAATATTGTATTTAGACCCACTTCATGGCCGATCGCAGTTGGCTGGTCTTCTCCCACGGTGGCTTCATCGGAAACACCCGTTTTGCCTGGCTAGGCCCTGGTCTCTACTGCACTCTCTATGAGGTCTGGGTCGGCCTAGTTGTCATCCACTTCATGTACCGATACGTTGTCGTTTGCAAGTAGGAACCCTTTTATTTGGGATACTGTAACTGTGACCTAGGGAGGAGTGGAAGTTCGGTATCCAAGAAAAGGACTGGGTAAAAGTGATCCTGGTTGTGGTGTATCTGGGACAAGTCACCTACTCTGCCGTCTGTGGATTGTACTTCTGTACCAGGGAACATATTCTACCGGTGCTGGCTGAAAAGGTCCGGAGGCAGTTTGGAATTGAGCATCCGGAGAACTTGGGATACATTCTTCTGAGAACAAGGGTGAGTTAAGTCTCTCTCTCTCTCTTTCTCTCTCTGCCTCTCTTTCTCTCTCTCTCTCTCTCTCTCTCTCTCTCTCTCTCTCTTTCTCTCGCACTCTCTCTCTTTCTCTCTCTCTCGTTTTCTCTCTCCCTCGCTTTCTGTCTCTCTCTGTCTCTGTCTTTCTCTGTCTGCCTGTCTGTCTGTCTGTCTGTCTGTCTGTCTGTCTGTCTGTCTGTCTGTCTGTCTGTCTCTTTCTCTCTCTCTCTCTATTTCTCTCTTTGTCTGTCTCTCTCTTTGTCTGTCTCTCTCTCTCTGTATCTGTCTCTCTATATCTCTCTCCCTCATTCTCTCTCTTTCTCTCTCTCTCTCGTTCTCTCTCTCCCTCGCTTTCTCTCTCTCTCTATATCTCTCTCTCCTCTCTTTCTCTCTCTCTCTCTCTCTCTCTCTGTGTCTCTCTTTCTCCTCTCTCTCTCTCTCTCTCTCTCTCTCTCTCTCTCTCTCTCTCTCTCTCTCTCTCTCTCTCTCTCTCAATCTTCCATCTTCCAGAACGCAGAAGGTGTCATCTCCGCAGCCGGAATCACCACAATCCTCAACCACTACGTCCTAGTCGGAGTCTCCGTAATTATCATCTTCTATTGCGGCGTCAACATTTGGCTAACCATTGGCCAAATGCAACGCAACCATGGCCAAGTCCGTCAAGCTCGACTTCAACGCCAAATGTTCATTACCCTAGTTGTTCAGGTAATTAACCATAAATTTTATTAACTTACATATGCAATTTTTAGACCATGGTCCCCATCATCTTCTGCCACATTCCCACAGCAGTTTACCTCACTTTCCCCTTCTGGGAGAGTGACTTCTCCTTCGGCGCCTTTTCCACCGTTTTCTCTCTATTGACTTCGATTAACAAATTCTGCGACCCGTTGATTGTCATCTGCTGCATTAGCGAGTACCGTCGGGCGGCTGGCCGCATCTTCAACATCAGATGGAGTTCGCGAATTGGTGGAATGGACAGCACAAGTGATGGTTCATCTCCACCGGTATTGAGGACATTGACTACGACTAATACAGCATTGACGGTTGTGGTTGAGCCGAGTAGGGCGATGGCATAGAATTGTTGAATGTGTAGATTGAGTTATGTACATAAATTATTTGACGTTTTGGGTTTTGACCTTCTTCCACTGTCTGCGTCTCTAACCATTTCCCACTGTCTGCGTGTCAAACCATCTCCCACTGTCTGCGTCTCTAACCATTTCCCACTGTCTGCGTGTCAAACCATCTCCCACTGTCTGCGTCTCTAACCTTCTTTCACTGTTTGCATCTCCAACAATCTCTCACTGTCTGCGTCTCTAACCATTTCCCACTGTCTGCGTGTCAAACCATCTCCCACTGTCTGCGTCTCTAACCATTTCCCACTGTCTGCGTGTCAAACCATCTCCCACTGTCTGCGTCTCTAACCTTCTTTCACTGTCTGCATCTCCAACAATCTCTCACTGTCTGCGTCTCTAACCATCTCTCACTATCTGCGTCTCTAACCTTCTCTCACTGTCTGCGTCTATAACCATCCCTCACTATCTGCGTCTCTAATCTTCTCCCACTGTCTGATTCTCTAGCCTTCTCCATGTGTCTGCGTCTCAAATCTTCTCCCACTCACTGTCTGCGTCTCAAACCTTCACCCACTGTCTGTGTCTCTAACCTTCTTTGACTGTCTGCGTCTCTAACCTCCTCTCACTGTCTGCGTCTCTAACCTTCTCTCACTATCTGCGTCTCTAACCATCTCTCACTGTCTGCATCTCTAACCTTCTCCATCTATCTGTGTCTCTAACCATCTACAATTGTCTGCTTCTCTAACCTCCTCTCGCTGCCTGCGTCTCTAACCTTCTTTCACTGTCTGCATCTCCAACAATCGCTCAGTGTCTGCGTCTCTAACCTTCACCCACTGTCTGTGTCTCTAACCTTCATTCACTGTCTGCGTCTCTAACCTTCTCCAACTGCTTGCGTCTCTTAATTAAATCAATTTTTGTTAGATTTTTTGTAAATTTTTTGTAGTTTTTTTATGAAAGAATTATATAAAATACCTAAAAACAATTTTTTTAAACAATAAAATAGCTTTATTCTTCAACAACACGGTCTACAGGTCATCTCCAACTATGATTCCCTTCTCAATCAGCGGTTTCTTCACCTTGAAGCTTGTAGAAGATGAAGGCCAATAAACATCGCGGTTGACTAGCGTCAATCCACATACAGTTTCTCCTTGAGCGTACTGTTTCACATCAGGGACGGTATAATTTCCAAACTCAACGTAGTCATTCACGTTTGGCATAGTTTCACCCAAGGGACCATAGCTATTCATGTTGTAGTACCTGAAACGTACATTTGGAGATGGGTTCACTCACTCACTCACTCACTCACTCACACGCTTACATACACGCTCACACACACACACTCACACACTCACCATACTCGAACGTCATAACCGCAGTTAAAGTTGCCAGTGATCGAATTCCAATCATTGAACGATGAAAGAACAGAAGGAGTCATACCCAAAGTCCTGGCTCGGCCTATGATGGCATTAATGAAGTTCTGGCTGAGGGTTTGGTTAGGCCACTGTCGTCGATTTTCAACCTTAACAACCTTAAGTACATTAAGAATTAAAATTACCACGAGCCAGAATGAACTAGGAAAGATTTTACCCGCCATCAAATTGTTCATCAATTCGTCAAATTGCTGAATTGCGGTTTTGGTTGTAGATTTTGGATTTGGGGACATTGTGAGTTGAATGCCTAGTCCGCCTTTAATGAATTTGAAAATGTGGTTGAGAAAAGACAACGTACTGATATTGTTGGCATTCCAGACGTTCTGTTTAACGTCCGGGTCAAAGGAGCCCTGAGTTCCGGCGTAGTACGCTCTAAATCAAGTTGATTAGAGAGAGAGAGAGAGAGAGAGAGAGAGAGAGAATGAGAGAGAGGGGGAGAGAGAGAGATAGAAAGAGAGAGAGAGAGAGAGAGAGAGAGAGTAAAAGCAAGAGAGAAACGACAGAAAGAGTAACAGAGAGAGAGAGAGAGAGAGAGAGAGAGAGAAAGAAAGAGAGAGAGAGAGAGAGAGAGAGACAGACAGAGACAGAGAGAGAGAGAAACACCAGAAAAAGTGACAGAGAGAGGGACGACAGAAAGAGTAACACAGAAAAAGAGAAAGAGAGAGAAGCGACAGAAAGAGTAACCGAGAGACAGAGAGAGAGAGAGAGAGAGAGAGAGAGGCGAGAGAGAGAGAATGAGAGAGAGAGAGAATGAAAGAAAGAGAGAGAGAGACAGAGAGAGAGAGAGACAGAGAGATCTCTAAAAGTTACCTGAGAAATACTGTTTTGTAGTTTTGTCCATACAAACATTGGAAGTGTTGAATTATCGCTGGCCCATAAAAGTCAACACTTGCTGTCCTTCAGAAGGATGTAGGTTCAGAAGACAAGCCAAGAAGAGAAAGAGCATCGTTGTCGAAGAAGAGAGTGGCTCTTCGTAAGGAACTTATTCTTAAGGGTTGGGCAAAGTGGTGATAAGAAGAGGCATGTGGACAGTCAAGAAATGTAGTACTAAGCGGCACGAAATTTCAACAAGCCACGTAATATTTGTTATCATGTGAGACTTTGTTGATGTAACATTGGACGCTTTGCCACATCACTCCAATGTTTCAACGAGGGTACTTATCAATTCAACATCTAGACAATTTATAACCGAGACATTTCACATTCCAAGTACAATAATGTATCTATTGACGGTTAAAACGCATTTTTATGGTCATAGTTAGTCTACTAGTTAGAAATACACATAAACAACTTATATTACAAAAATAATTACAAAATTACAAAAAATTACAAATATACCTAAAAACAAAAGAATACACTAATACAGCAACTTCTTATTATAAAACACAATAAATAAGCCATCTCCAACTATGATTCCCTTCTTATTCTGTGTTTTCCTCGCAATTTTCACTTACTGCCTGCGTCTCTAACCTTCTACCACTGCCTGCGTCTCTCAATTGTTTAATTTCTGTTATTTTTTGTGGTTTTTTATAGACGGGTTTTATTAAAAACGTTAATTTCAGCCCAAAATTACGTCGAAAAGCATTTGCTACAGACTTTTCGGCGGGCGTGCAATGGGTGCACACTTTTTACAACTTTTCACTGCGCGGAGCATCTCTCAAACTTTCAACGGCTGAACAAAACTCAAACACACTTTATTTTGTCATAGTTTGTACATTGGTTACAACATATCTAAAAAAAAACAACAACAAAAAATCAATAAAATAGCTTTATTCTTCAAAAACCCGATCTATAGGCCATCTCCAACTATGATTCCCTTCTTATTCGGTGTTTTCCTCGCAATAAAGCTTGTAGGAGATGAAGGGACATAAACATCTCTGTTGACTGTCAACTGACAAACATTTTCTCCTTGAGCGTACTGTTTCACCAAAGGGTCGCTGAAATTTCCGAAAGGAACGTAGTCATTTATGTTTGGCATAGTTTCACCATAGGGACCATAGCTATTCACGTTGTAGTACCTGAAAAGAAGACGATTGGGGGTAGGATTCACTCACGATTTTTCACCCACACACGTACTCACGCACACACACTTACACTTGCACTTTCAATCACTCACTCATTCACTGACTCTTTATTTCTTTCTCTTTCTCTTATTTTCTCTGTCTCTCTCTTTCTCTCTTTTTTCTTTCTCTTTCTTTCTCCCTTTCTCTTTCTCTCGCTCTCTCTCTATCTCTCTCCCTCCCTCTCTCACCATAGATGCACATCAAATCCACAGCAACTAAAATCCCCAGTAATCAGCTTCCAATCACTCTTTGATGAAAGAATAGAAGGTGTCATTCCCAAATCCCTTGCACGCATCATAATATCGTTAATGAAAATCCGGTTCAGTGTTTTATCAGTTTGCCATTGCATCCGATTTTCAACCTTAACAACCTTAGCTACGTAAAGACTTAAAATTACCACAAGCCACACTGAACTAGGGTAGATTCTACCCGCCATCAAACTGTTCATCATTTCGTCAAATTGCTGAACGGCAGTTTTGGTTATAGAACGTGGATTTGGGTACATTGTGAGTTGAATCCCTAGTCCATCTTAAAATTGTATTACATTTGTAAAAAAATAAAACTTACTAACAGTGTTGGCATTCCATACGCTCTGAATAACGTCGGGGTCAATGGAGCCCTGGGTTCCGCTGTAGTAAGCCCTAAGTTAAAATACTAATTTTAATATATATATATATAACTACCTTAGAAACACATTTGTGTAGTTGTGTTGATACAAACAGTTGAAGTGTTGAATTGTCGCTGGTCCGTAGAAATCGACAGCACATTTATAGCCATCGGCCTATTTAAATCACAGATAGAAAACAAGAGAGATAGTGTGTGTGTGTGTGTGTTAACGTGTGAATTTTAAGAAAATGACTTACAGGAACACATGCTGGAATTAGCTGTCCTTCAGAAAACTGAAGTTGACCCAGAAGGCAAGCCAAGAAGAGCAGAGATGCTTCCATCGTTGCTGGCATTCAAATTGTGAACTTATCATTTTTCCAAGGGGTTTACTGCAATTTGACCGTGGTGGTAAGCAAAGTCATCCGAACAGTACAGTCAACACTTTCAAAAAAGAGCGAAACACAAAAACCGCGTTAGGACGTTTACTCAAACTTACTGAATAAAAAGTCAATTTCTTGGGCAATTAGCTGAAAGAGCTGGTGGCGCCAGATTAGGCGTCCTTTTCTTTGGAGAAAAGTTTCTGTTGACATTTATTCCGAAAATTTCCCTTGGTTCGCACTTGGCCGTCCGGGCCCCTTTATATATTTTATTTATTTTATTCGCTGTATTCTCAATAGATCAACTATGCAGCGCCAAGATTCTCCTCTTCCATCCCTGTCTGTGCTTCTTGAAGGAATTTAGGCCCGATCTTCGTTACGAATTCGTCTCTCCAGCGTACTTTCGGTTTCCCTCTTCCCCGTTTCGGTCCGCGTGGATGCCACTCAGAGAGTGCTCTCGCCCATCTCCGGTCCACCATCTCTGCCATCCGATCACAAAAACAAGTATTTTCGCTTGAAACACTCCGTCACAACGTCCTTCAGTTTGGTTTCAGCCCGAACCCATTCATTCGCGCGACGGTCCAGTAGAGTAATTCCTAACATAACCCTCTCCATGCGTCGCTGAGCCACTGCTTTTTGTTGTTGAGAGAAGCGAAGGTCACAGCCCAGGTTTCAGATGCGTATGTAAGCGCTGGCAAAACAAACGAGTGGAATAATTTTTGTTTGACTTGATGGGGAACGACTCTGTTTTGTAAAAGGTCTCTGTATCGGTTAAAGGCAAAAAATCTTGCTTTTATTCGTCTTTGAACTTCTCCCTTTTGATTACCATTAATGGACACTTGTACTCCAAGGTAGATAACTTTGCTGACAAGTTTAACAGATTTCCCTCCTACTGTGACGTCCACAGGCTTAGTGGTCATTCTGAAAGTTTTGTTTTAGTGGTCATTCTCAAAGTTTTGTTTTAGTGGTCATTCCCAAAGTTTTGGGCCCCTTATCTCTCTCTATTTCTCTTGGTGAGCCGGAATGTGTCGCGTGCGCACCACGGGTTCATCCTATTTGACCCCACCCACTTACTAACACTTCCTGTTTGTACGCCGAGAGCTGGTAGTAATCGTTTGTTCAGTAAAGAGAAAGAGAAAGAGAGAAAGAGAGAGAGAGAGAGAAAGAGAGAGAACTCCTTGTCTGAGTGTGTGAGTGAGGGTCAGGGTAAGTCAGAGTGGATTCCGCGAGAGTTTAGCCGGACGTGCAACATTTTGGTGCATCGAGCCCAGCTGGCCGAAAAACGCAAAAACAGCTTAGTCAAAAAGAAACAAAGATGGCCGCGTCAGATCACCTAGCCGGCGGAGAATCGCAACAACAGCCCGCAAGAAAGTGCAAAACGAGGGGTCGCGAACGAATTCATCGGTTTGAAAAAAAGTCGCAGAAGTCGTAAACGCCTGGCCACAAACTGACACACGGTCCCGATAAACTCAGAAAAAGCAAACGCGATATTCAGCGATAGGTTAGAACGAAACAATCAGGCTTCAGGGGCAAAGAACCATCAGGCGCCTGTAAACAGCGTCCCGTGAAAAAATTACTGTGAGATTCCAAGGGAACCAAAATGGCAATTGTCGCCTCAAGAACTCTGAGCAGTTCGAAGATACACCTCCATCTTGTCGTCATTGTCCCAGTTCCTTGTCTCCTGCTGCCATCCAACTTCGCTGCTACTGCCGCACGGCTCCGATCCACACTTATACTACTGCAGAAGCTGCCAAGACAGACAGTGATGGACAGCAGTACACTTCTCACTGAAACCGGCGTTTTCGCCGCTCCTCTCGCCGGGAGAGGCCTCGGCCCTGCCGCTCCTTGGTCACGTCCAGTTTTCTATGGCCAAAATGTTTTATTCATTTGTCTTGTTTCAAGTTATTTGACACTTCTTGCCCCCGTAAGTGTCACGGGTACCGCACTCCGTCACCCAACCCCGCCCCTTCGGCCGCCGCCAGTCTCAATTCGGCCCGCGAATTAGTGCAGTGTGTGTCGGTTTCAGTCTGCTTAGTAAACCCCCGTTTATTTAAATGGTTCCTGTGTGTGCGTGAGAGTGTGTGCGTGAGAGTTAGTGGAGAGTCAGTTATTCAGTGTGAGTGTGGCCTGGAGGGCTTCAGAAAGATAGCGTCTTCCCATGGTCCCTGATCGTCAAAAAAAAATCGTGCTTTGGTTTAGCGAACGATGGAGCGAATGAAGCGATCGATGCTTGGAACTTTTATTGTTTTATCTGATTTTATTTGTTTTTCTTTTAATTTTCATGGTTTTGGTTGTGATTTTTACTATTTGTTTGCACCTTTCCCTTATTTTGAAGCAAAGAATTAGTCAGTTCCTGTTAGTTTTGGATTCAAAACTTGATTTAAATCACTTTGTAATAAATTTGTTTGTTTATATGCTCTTGTTTTATTACTTTGTTACGCCCGACCCGCCCAGGTTTATCCTTTGTCCCTTCTCGTTTATTTAAAAAAACATTCTTTTGTAAAACATTTAAGGGGTAAATGCCGAGCCCTGGATTTGTGAATAGTCGCTTAAAGCGGCGAAAACGAAAGCGATTTCACATTTTTTTGGCACGTGTCAAGCAGTGGTTTTGACTTTTTCGACACCACCTTATCACAATAGAATATTTTAACCGTTTACATCTATTTCTATGTTTCTGTTTACCATATCATTCTATTAAAGTTGGATAAAAAATGAGGTGCGCCGACAGGGATTGAACCTTTGCCGCGTGATTAATAATTTTTGGGACCATTATGGATTGACGGACTGGAACGGCCTGGCCAATCAAAATTTTTCTGTCGGCCCGGCCCGACCCGTAAGAACATTAAAAGAAACAGTTTCACGTAAATTGAAAGACCGTGGCATTTCGGCGTTTATAACCTCCCCATAGATTTCCCATTCCCTCATTGTCGTTGTAATTTAAGTATTTTGTAATGAAATAAAATATATTTTTGTTCTATTTGCGTGCTGAATAAAGAAATAACCGAGTTTTGTTGTTGTTTTTTTTTTTGCCAAATCCATCTGTCTGTTAATGGTTGTGATATGTATGTGCTCGCAGGTGTAATCAACACGAATTAGGTGGAAGGAATAACCAAACGGCAGTTTTTGCACGGCAGTTTTTCGTTCTTAGTTTATCCCAAAATTTAGCTGTCGTTAAAGGGACTCTCCGTTGGAAACAGACAATAGTTCCGCCGCATTTCCTTTTATCAGTGATCGCTCAAGATGTTTCGAGCGACTTTACAAAAAAGGTGTCCAAGGTCGATAAACCTGTATGTGTAGTTCCAGCATTATCAGCGATTAGCGGGGTATTCACCGTGTTATTTTTATCGTCAAACTGGAAAGGTCAGATAAAAAAACCTAAAAATGAAAACAAAAAAGAAGAAAATTCTGCGGTTCCTTCATACAAGCTTACCAAACATACTTTCGCTGTCCCTCATTTTTGAAAAACGTACATTATGTGACACTGCAGTATGCAACATTTTATCTGGAATTTCTCATTTTCGGCGCCCTATTTGATTGATCTCGGTTCATTTCAGGCATGTTGGCCTTGCCACATTCCCTCGACGAACTTGACTTTTTAACCAACCCGGAAGAAGATTTCTGGACACGTCTCTATCCCGATGTAAGTTTTTTTGTTGCAAGAAAACAGAAAAAAAATCGAATTTTAAAATAATGTTTTTTAATCTTTCCGTACCACGTAATCAAATTTTTCATAGCTTGCTTTAATAGCAACGGAGTTTCCAACTTTTGCAAAGAGCGAAATGGATTGGTTTAAATATTAAGTTATCTATCGCTACGTTCACGCTCATTTCCCCATAAGAAACAGATTAACTTGCAGGCGCTATCTTCTAACGACTGTGCTCGCCATATTAAGATCTCATGTGCCACGCGGCACGAGGTTGGCCCACTTAAGCGAGCGGTGGTTCCCTCGGATCAACCGCGGAAGAGTAGTGATTCCCTTTCCAAGCAGTTTAAATCCCAAACCCCACGGAACTCAGATTGCGCTCAAAGTTTATTACTAATATTTTTACATAAAATAAAACAGACATAAAATGGCGTCGATCCGGCAGGTGATCAGCTTGACGGATCGGCGCAGGTGAGCAGGAGGCAGTTTCACTTCAGTTCTTTCACAGAACAACGCAGATCAGTTCAGAAATGGAAGAATGAAGATAGGTACGCAGAACAAGATGTCCCATGGGTCAGTTGCCATAAATCGGAGGCCTAAGACCTGTGGGATTGAAATCCTCACGGGTAATTCAGTTTTACACATATTTGGGACCCAAAACCCATACAGATTATCGGTAAAGACTAACCTTACATTTAGCAGGTAAAACCATCAGCAATTCAGTTAAGAACCGGTCCGCGTCAGCGCAGAACCTCGACTGACGGGCCGGTTGCGCCAGAAAGAGCGGGCTCCAAGATTACGGTACAGAATCGCAAAAGGGCGCGCTTTATGAGCAGACCTTTAACCAGTTGTTCTCCTTAACGCAAATATAACCAAATCTGGTTATAATTCGACGGATTATCACGAAAACGGCGACATTATCAGCCCTTTTTGTTTTGCACCTTTCGAAATAAAAAAATTCTAGCGTAAAAGTTTTTTAAACTACTCAAACTGAATAACTTTTTTAGTGTGTAAACATCGAAGGATGGACTTTTGTGCTGAAGGATTTCGACCATTGGCGCACCTGTTTTGCCAAATTTTGGTTCTTTGTGGCCGTGGAAAAGGCTACAAATCGTCCAATTTCTTGCATTATGCTGGCTCTGGATGAAGCTTCTGCCAATGGAGAGGAACCACTCTACACCATGGGCTATTACTACTCGGACGCTGAGTGGAGAGATGTCGGCGTTGGAAGTCAGCTTTTCTGGTTCGTTACAAAAAACACATTAAAAATATGCATGTTTTATCTACTTTCAGGATGTTGATGGCCATCGTTGGAAAGGACAACATTGGCATGAACAGTGGCCTTCATGTGGTCTCCCGTTACGTTTCACTATTTGGAGCAGACAAAATATCGGACTACTTGTTGAATCGGGCAATAATTTACTTGAAAGACTTGGCTCCTCCTCGAAAAGTGAAAGGACTTGTTTCAAAGGTAATTTAACGATGTTTGCTTAAAGGGGAAGGACCGCGTAAACATATTTTTTTTCTGTTTTTGTGATAAAAGTATCGATCTTATTCCCAGGATTTCGAAATATACCTCTATTACCCACTTTGAAAAAAAATGAACCGATTGGGAGTGCTTGAAATGTTGGGGAAATTGTCATTTGAATTGCCGCCAACTTTGCGTCTCCCCATTTCCCACTCTCTATCTCGCCCACTCTAGCCGTGTTTACGTGCGGCAAACGCGTAAAAGGGCCGTGTAAACGCGCCCCTTTTGCAGTCCAAATCATATAATAGGGGTATGTTTCGGAACCGTGTAAACGATGTCTCTCAATGAAACTATAATAAATATACTTTGAAAAATCAATTTTAGGAGGTCCTTCCCCTTTAAGAGAACAGTCGGATTTAATAAGTTTCCTTTTTATTTTGGTTGAAACAAAGAAACTATGGATTAACCAAATTCTTTCCAAAATTCAACCTCTTTGTCCATAATGCCAAGATAAAAAATCAAATCGATTAACTGTAATGACCGTTCATTGCGAGATTAAATTGGGGTTATTTAGCAATAATAATAATTTCAGGAATTACACGAAGTTGATTGGAGTGATGTGGTAGCATACGACGTAAGCATTTGCACAAGAAAGCGAGAGAAGTACCTGAGAAAACTTCTTGAATCATCGGAAGATGTCTTCGCAAGAGTTTGTTTGAAAATGATATGCAAAAAAGTTTAATTTCAGATTATTCTGAACGAGAAAGGAAAAGTGGTAGGACTTGGAAGCATCCGTGGCGAATTCGGCGGTTGTTTGGCTATTGGGCCTCTCTACGCTGATAGTCAGGTGATTATTCGGTTATGCAGCAAAAAACACTATTGGTTTGCACAAAACTGCAAAATTGAAACTTTAATCTTATTCAAAACATAAAACATTTCGTTTCAGGATGCTGCAAGGTTGATGATTGACTCCGTCATGCCGTTAATCGATCAGAAAAAGTACCCCTACATGCACGCTGTTTACCCAACCTGCAATGCAGCTGCTGAAAGGTTACAATTTTTTTGGGTGGAAAAAGTTTTTCGAACTTTTAATAAATCAAATTTGAGATAAATTTGGACAAATTCACTAGCTTTCATTTACCACGAGTATGCGCTGCAGACAATTCAAGTGACATCAAAGCGCAGTGCCGTAGTTCGATATCATGCCGTGCTTTTAATAATTATTCATTTAAAACAACCAATAGGTTACTGTAACCCGTTCATCCTCTGTTGTATAAAAGACTTCTGTTCCACATCTTATACTATTGCGAGACAGACGAAATCTCCTGCGCGCCCGTTGTTTTTTTCCGTTACAAGAAAAAAACACCATTCCAATTTTAATTATGTAGTTGGTATTCTTGGATTTACTAAAAATAACTAGGTATAAGGCGACACGAATTATAAAAAAAGTTAGAAGTTCTAACTTCGACATCATAATTTTGGCACAAATTAGAATTTTTCTGAGTACTAGGATTGGCAACAACTATATATTTTTAGGCTGATAAAAGAAGTGAGTGGTGGAAAGTTGGAAATCTATCCGTACACGCAGCCGCAATTTACGAACAACCTCATCCCAATTAACGATATGAAAGTGTATTCTGTAACAGATGTTGGCATGAGCTATGTATAAAACGTTTGATTGGATTTATATTCTCATCCTTATAGTTGAAGCAATATGGTGGTTAGGGAAATTATGAAACCCAAAGTTCTTCTGCTAGTTGAAACAACATTTGTGCTGAACGCTAAAAGTGAAGAGATATTTCTCTTTCTCTTTCTCTTTCTCTCTCTCTCTCTCTCTCTCTCTCTCTCTCTCTCTCTCTCTCTCTACCTCTCACTCTCTAACACCCTCTCTAAAAAACTCACAGGACATGGGGGTACTGGATCATCTCGGATATTAGGGTACAGCTGACAAGATGTCACTAGGTCCAGAAGAAGGCAGGCTAAGACAGGAAGCCTGGCTTTCATTACTGGAACTGGTGAGCGTGATAACGAACATTTTGGGTTTTTAATCTTTCAGGGCGGGTATAAGCGGCTTACTTTGCTATCACCACGACTTTTGGGTAACAAAGAAGACAGTCACCGCTGAAATTTCCGGAAATCTTCTTCTGAAAGGCTTGAGTGGAACCATTAGTCGTAACAGCTCATAACTAACCTAAGGTCGTAAAGTTAAAGTAGAAAACAAAGTCGTTATTTTACCTTAACGTCACTAAAAGTTAAGGTCGCAAACAGATGAAATTACCATTTGAATTGCCGCCAACTCTGCGTCTCCCCATTTCCCACACTCTCTCGCCCACTCTAGCCTTTT
Source organism: Oscheius sp. G VE-2021 (assembly GCA_022343465.1). Taxonomy (NCBI): domain Eukaryota; kingdom Metazoa; phylum Nematoda; class Chromadorea; order Rhabditida; family Rhabditidae; genus Oscheius; species Oscheius sp. G VE-2021. Next base: position 1,245,581 of record JAJQXH010000013.1, read on the forward strand.
TTTCGTGCGGCAAACGCGTATAGCGGTCGTGTAAACGCGCCCCTTTTGCAGTCTAAATCATATAAAAGGGGTATGTTTCAGGATCGTGGAAACGACATCTATTCAATGAAACTATAATTAATATATTTTGAAAAATCAATTTTACGAGGTCCTTCCCCTTTAACATGCGACCAAGGTTTTTTTTATTTACAAAATCCCGATTTTTATACACTTCGGCCAAGGCTGTGCTGCTTCATGTAGACGAGAGACGTAGGCTCATTAGCGTCCCCATCCCCAGCCACCTGGAAAATCGATATTCGATTCGATAATTCTTCTTTCTTACCGTAACCTCCCATACCACCCCATCCACGGTTCCAGCCTCCCATTCCACCCCAACCACCTCCCCAACGGCCCCAGCGTCTTTCACGATTGATCCTGAAAGTTGTGAAAACTTTTAAAATCAAATTTAAAATCAAATTTTTTTAAAAAAATTTATTACGGCGATTTTACGTTTGGCACTCCCTGCCTTTACTCGAATTGAAATATTATTAATGATTGTCTAGTAATAGTTTTCGCAATTTAGCATTTTGTGATTTTGTCACATCACTCCACTGTTACGCACGAAAATGGGTTCAATCCTAACTACCCTTGCTACAAGATAAGGCCAGGTTGCCCCGAGAAAACCCTAATCAGTTTTTTTTGGAAATTGCATATTTTACGTGTTTGCCACATCACTCCACTGTTACACTGATTAAACTTTGCCTCAGATGGGAGCCTCGACCTTAAAGGGGTCGTCAAAAACGTTTTTTGACTTTTTATCAAATTAATAATTTTGAAAAGTTATTTAAGAAAATATAAAATAATTTGGGGTTTAAAAGTTTTAATTTTAATAAATAATAATTAAGTCAATTTGGAGAAATATACAGACGAAATGCCATTTTTGTCATTCCAGGGGACAGGAACCTGTGGATAGCCTGCATTTTAACAAACTGCTTGCACGGTGTTTACGCGTCCGTCTAATCAAAGTATTATCGACTTTTTGGTCGTCACTTTCGAATTTTCAATGTTCCCGCCTGAAAAGACGCAGAAAACTCTGGTTGTCTGGCATGGCCGCGGCAAGGATAGTCCCGCCGCATGCAGTAATGAGTACCACAGGCAGAGGTCCCCTACGGTTTCTTTAAGTTTTGTGATGTGTTGTTAATATGAAGAAAAATCATGCATGCAGGTCAAACCCGTTTTGGTTCATTTTTTTATTAATTTCAAAAAAAACTTGCTATTTTTAAGTAAATTTGTCCAAAAAAAACAGAACTAACGGAGTCTCGAAATCCAATCCCGAATGGTCTCCAGGGCGTCCATCAAGGCCTCTTTCAATTTCCTCCAAAGGGGCCGCTTGCAGAAAAGCCGCCAATAGCAGAGGTAGCAAAAGCGTCAAAAGTCTCATGCTGAAATACAACTTTTTAACATTTAAAAAAACAGGAAAAAGGCGAAAATGTTGGTTCAGGTTACCCTTTGTTTCTTTTATTTCCAGGGCTATCAAGGTCACAATCTGCCGAATTGAGTGCATCACAGATGGTAATTGGTTGAAGAGGATGACCTTTTCGTGGTTGCCCTGTTCGGATCCGGTTATTGTTTTGGGTCACGGGTCGGGTGCCATGTGCAGAAGACGTTTGTCAAATGGTGAAATGGTCAAGTGATCTTAGAGGGCAGAGATCTTTGAATTGGCAAGGTGACTCGTTGTCTTGATTATTACGTCGAAACTACCCTTGCCGCGTCCGCCGATCTCGTACGGGTGTGAAAATCGCGGCGCTACCATGCCAGACAACCAGAGTTTTCTGCGTCTTTTCAGGCGAGAACTTTGAAAAGTGACAAACAAAAAGTCGATAAACCGAAGGATTGGTGGGACGCGTAAACACCGTGCATGTAGTTCGTTAAAATGCCGGTTATCCACAGGTTCCTGTCGCCTGGAATGGCCAAAAATAGCAGTTTTTTGCTGATTTTTCCAAAATTAAGCGTTTTTAAACGCTTAATGGAACTGTGTATCTGGGATTTTTTTGATATGTTGTAGAGAATTCAATTCTGAGCAAAACAAAACCTTAAGATCAAAAATCGAGGAGGCCCCAGGTATACTTTTATAGCGAAAAAGCCGCCGCAAGGTGGTGTTTTGATCAGGCTATCTTTCAAATTCGCGATCTGAAAAATAAATTTTCGTTCAAAACGATTGAGATCGACTGGTAAATTTTTATATATTATAAAAACATCATGCAAAGCGTTTCCAGTAAGTTCTAAAGCAAAAAACTTTTTCGGATAAAGAAAATTTTTGCAGTCAAAACGTCACCTATTTTCCGCGTTTTGGGTGTCTCAAGCTATCTGGGGCCTCCTCAATTTTTGATCTCAAAATTTTATTTTATTTAGAATTTGATACTTTACAACATATCAATAAATCCCAGATACACAATTCCATTTTAAATTTTAAATAATTTTTTAGTGAACTTTTGAGCCATCAAGTGAAAAGAATTGGATATATCTGGTTTCCTGACTGAGATCTCAATGTTGACTTAGTTAACAAAATTGCTCTAAATGCAATCTGAATTCAAACAATATATCACATGACCCTTGAAAATTGAGTTCCGTAAAGCTACAGTAACCCGCGCGCCGCGGCGCGTCAAAATTTGAAATAACGATTTTCTTCAAAGTGTCTCCTTCAAGCATGATGTCCAAAAAGTATGTTTTAGCTCATATAAACACTCCTCGGCGAATGTCCCTATTCCTTAAAAGCCATGTCTACCCTTACGCGCCATGTCTACCCCCATGTCGACCTTTAACCCCAACTTGTTATATATTATATTAAAACAACTTTTAAAGCTTTTCAATTTGAGATAAAGTCGAAAAGGTTCCTAACTTGCCAAAAGAAAATAGTCTTGAAATGGTTATTAAGAGCATTCTGGGTTTTCCAGGTGGACGTACCAAAACATTTGACAGATGTTGTAACACAATTAATATTTGAAAAACTCTATGCTGGTTGGAAAATCGCCAAACACTGATTAATTCCATGTATGGTACAATCTTTCAACCAAAAGATTACTTTTTACCATCCCACAATCATAGATAGTCTCCGCGACTTTTTAATGATTTATTCTTTATTTTCAAAACTTCTAGAATAAGATCTCGAAAGACGGCGGTCCCATTTCGGTGCAGATGGACTTGGTAGAGCAAGGGCTCGGCTAACCATTTCCTTTTCGTCTATAGAAAAAGCAGTCTGGCGTTTGTGCTTCAAAACCTCGAAGAACTGAAAATTTCATTCTTTAAAAAACCTTGTTTAAATCTTACCATGACCGCTTGAACAGCAGGGAGAACAAGGCGCGATAGCTTGTTGACGTATTGGGCAGCGATGTCATTCCCATGATTCCGTTTGAAAACAGCGCTGACTCTTTCGTCTGAAATTTTCAAAGCATTTGAAAATGGAGGGGCCTCTCTTTCTCTTTTTCTCTCTCACATTCAGTCTCTCTCTCTTTCTCTCTCTCTCTCTTTCTCTCTCTCTCTCTCTCTCTCTCTTTCTCCTCTCTCTGTCTCTGTAATTCCCTCTGTCTCTCTCTTTCTCTTTCTCTCTCTCACATTCAGTCTCTCTCTCTTTCTTTCTCTCTCTCTCTCTCTCTCTCTCTCTTTCTCCTCTCTCTGTCTCTGTAATTCCCTCTGTCTCTCTCTTTCTCTTTCTCTCTCTCACATTCAGTCTCTCTCTCTCTCTTTCTCTCTCTCTCTCACTTTCTCTCTCTCTCCCTTTCCCTTTCCCTCTCTTTCTCTCTCTCTCTCTCTCTCTCTCTCTTTCTCTCTCTTTCTCTCTCTCTTTCTCTCTTTCTCTCTTTCTCTCTCTCTTTCTCTCTCTTTCTCTCTCTCTCTCGCTCTCTACTACTACAGTGAATCACCTAGACCAAATAAAGACAATTACCATGCATCGGAAATTATCTCTCTTTTACAGTATGTTTTAAATAATAGTTTTACAGAATATCAAGAGATTATATTTAAGCAAAACAAAGGCATTCCGCAAGGTAATAATGCATCTCCAGTTCTGGCTGATTTGACACTTATGGCTATGGAAGTCAAGTTCATACTACAAAACAAACATTTATACTATGATCGAAACGTTTTTGTAGCTAGATACATGGATGACATTCTTTTTATTGGAAACAATTTGAACAATGTTTTAAGTCAGAATGCATCTATGTATCACAATTCACTCAATCTCAGTCAAACAAATCCTAATCCCTATGAATGTGACTTTTTGGATCTCTCAATTCAATTAATCAATGGAAAGTTGGAAACCAAGTTATATAATAAAACAGATGATTACAATTTCGAAATTATACGATACCCACATCACAATTCAAACATTCACTCTAGTCTTATTTTAAATACCGTAACCGGTGAAACCGTCAGAATCTTCAGAAGTTGTAGTTTGAAAACTGATTTTGAAATTCGAATTAAATCATTATACAAAAACGTTTTGAAAAATGGATTTAAAGAAAGAAACATGACAGTTCACCTCTTTAAGGTTATTTGCAGATTTAAAGAAATTAGAGCAAAATATGGATATAAAACTTTAGATTCGGTGAAACATCTAATTAAGCGCATACAAAACTAATATATTCTAAATTTTATGCCATCTATTTTCGTATAGCCCTTGTTTTATTCTAATTAGCAGAATTTATTCCTGAATTGGTGCAGATATCGATTATCCGATGACCATGGGTGTTGAGACATAATTACAGCGTCCAGGTCACCCTTTGGCGCCAAAGTCACATTCTCGCGCGCTTTCTTCCATCGAACGCCGCAAAAGTACATTCTGCTTTCCTATCCTTCCCTTTATCATCGCTGTTTTCTTTATCATAATTTAAATTTGTATCTTTTTCTCTTTTTTCTTGTTCTTTTATAGTAACTTTAGAGTGAGGCTTCTCTGATGAAGTATTTAACTTTTCAATTTGAAATTTCTATTTAACTATGCCCCGCTCACTCTATTATATTGATATTTTCACCGTCAGTAGCAAGGGGCGAAACGGTGAATTTATCTATTTAACTTCTCTTTTCTTTACCTTTATCTTTCACCAACAGGTTTTCAAATTCATTATCTGTTTCTCTTTTCTTATCTCTCTCTTTCTCTTTCTCTCTCTCACATTCAGTCTCTCTCTCTCTCTCTTTCTTTCTCTCTCTCTCTCTGTCTCTCTCTCTCTCTCTCTCTCTCTTTCTCCTCTCTCTGTCTCTGTAATTCCCTCTGTCTCTCTCTTTCTCTTTCTCTCTCTCACATTCAGTCTCTCTCTCTTTCTTTCTCTCTCTCTCTCTCTCTCTCTCTCTCTCGCTCTCCCTCTCCCTGCAGCGCACATCGGGCGGTTCCAAGTTCGCGGTCTCGTGGTTTCTGAGTCAGCGCCCAGGTGCAAGATTTCGCACACAAACACTGCTATTTTCGTCCTCAACCGAGCGTCTTCGAGGCTGGCGTTTCATTTTTCCTTCTTTTCAAGTAAAATAACCGAGTTTCATTTTGCCAACCCAATAACGCTTAAACTCTTACCTTTCGAAATGGTCATCCTCCGGCTTGTTATTCCATTTTATTTAGACATTTGTTTTAAAAATTATTTAGAAGAGAATCTATGACTCCTGGAATCAGAATTTTAAACAAAATTTATAATGATAGCAAACACAAAAGTAGTGTTTAAATGGCCGGAACTGTTTAAAATAAACGAAATGGGCATTGTTGGCACAATGAAAGCGGTAGTAGAGAACAGCTTATGAAATGAACGGTTTTCTAAATTTTAGGCAAATGAAAACAGCAACTGCATAACTGCGCATCAACCCCTCTGCTGCGCATCAACTGCCGTCCGTTTGAAAGTGGGATTGGCGCCAAAAGGGTGCCGCGGGTAAGAGGCGGTGGGACACCGAAGAGTCCGATGTCCCAGGGCGCTGGACATTGGCGGCTCCTGTGTCCCCCCCCCCCAATGTAAAAAAAGAGAGAGAGAGAGAAAGTTAGAAAGTGAGAGATTTTGTATGTTCTCTCTCTCTCTTTTTCTCTCTCTCTTTCTCTCTCTCTCTCTCTCTTTCTCTCTTTCTCTCTCTCTCTATGTCTCTCTCTCTCTTTCTTTCCGCAGCGCACATCGGGCACCCCCAAGTGGCCCTGACTCAGCGCCCAGGTGCGAGATTTTGCACAAACATTGCTATTTTTCCTCTGAGTGGCTTCGAGACGAATTTTATTTTTCTTTCTTTCCAACTACAATATCCGAATTATAGAGAGATCGATCTTGCCAACTAATTAAATTTACCAACCCTTACCTTTCATAGTGGTTTAAAAACATTTTATTGACAGCCGATGGATGGCGTAGTGCGAGAGAGAAGTCAAGGCAAAAGAAGAAAACATCTGCGGAAGAGAAGCTAGGACACCGGAGACTCCCGCGTCCCACGCTATGCAAACCAGAGAGAGAGAGAGAGAGAGAGAGAAAGAGAGATAGTTAAAGATAGAGAGAATGTGTTATAGAAAGATTTATAGAGAGAGAAGAGAGAGATAGTTAAAGATAGAGAGATATTAAAGAGTATGTGTTATAGAGAGAGAGAGAGAGAGGCAAAGGTCTAATTGCATTGCTTCCCCAACTGCACCTATAATTTTATCTCCTCTTGTCCTCAGCCAAACAAGCCCTTTCAGAAAGGAACGCGGAAGAAGATGCAATGCCTCAGTGGCTACTAACGAGATGCCGCTTCCAGAACACCCAAGATGGCCATTCTGCGTCAGAAAGACCTAATTTAGAATTATAGACGTCATAATTTACCTACTTTCTCAGTTATCGAAGTTTAAAGCAGGCACATCTTCGCAACAACACATCTTATAGACAGAGGCTCATTTCCATTAGTCCCAGCCATCCCTTTGTTTTCACCTTTGCCTTGCTAATATTTTAAAAAGCACTCTT
>JAJQXH010000013.1:1257500-1267500 GCA_022343465.1 Oscheius sp. G VE-2021
CGTCATTTGACCTACCAAGGTACCCTCACTTTTGACCTACTAAATGGATCGCCTCTGTTTTTTTCTGTTTTTCCAAATAAACGGATTTTCGTTTTTACCAACAAAAGATTTTCCGTTTATTTTGATCTACAAAACTTTTTTTGAAAAATTATTTTGACCTACCCAACAAACTTAATTGTGATCTACCTCACAGACCTCTCAATGTTTTAATCACTTTTGACCTACCCTAGGACTCAGCACATTTGACCTATTAAGGTACCCTCACTTTTGACCTACCAATTGGGTAAACTATTTCTTTTGACCTACCTAATTTACCCCTTGTTTCTGACCTACTCCCACGTCAATTTGTGCTCCAAATGTGACCCCGTCTACTCTACCTACCGTACTTCAAGCACCTGTTATTGTGCCTAACTCCCGTAAATTAATTTGTCACGCGACGGGTGAAAAAGAAATTACCTCACGCTTTTTTCTACATGACGATTAAATTAGCCCCGAACGGGGGAGATTGAACCAACTACCACGCAAACCATGTTGTCATCTACTTGTCCTTTCGCCTAGTCTGTCCTGCGCTTACCAGGACCACCCAGTCAAGGCGGCCTTTTCACTTGGACCACCCAGTCAAGGCTGCCGTTTTCCTGGACCACCCAGTCAAGGCTGCCTTTTTACTTGGACCACCCAGTCAATTCGGCCCTTTTCTTGGACCACCCAGTCAAGGAAGGCCTGTTACTTGGACCACCCAGTCAAGGCGGCCATTTTCCTGGACCACCCAGTCAAGGCGGCCTTTTCACTTGGACCACCCAGGCGATTCGGCCCTTTTACCGGACCACCCAGTCAAGGCGGCCTTTTACTTGGACCACCCAGTCAAGGCGGCCATTTTCTTGGACCACCCAGTCAAGGCTGCCGTTTTCCTAGACCACCCAGTCAAGGCGGCCATTTTCCTGGACCACCCAGTCAAGGCGGCCTTTTTACTTGGACCACCCAGGCGATTCGGCCCTTTTACCGGACCACCCAGTCAAGGCGGCCTTTTACTTGGACCACCCAGTCAAGGCGGCCATTTTCTTGGACCACCCAGTCAAGGCTGCCGTTTTCCTAGACCACCCAGTCAAGGCTGCCTTTTTACTTGGACCACCCAGTCAAGGCTGCCGTTTTCCTGGACCACCCAGTCAAGGCGGCCTTTTTACTTGGACCACCCAGTCAAGGCGGCCATTTTCCTGGACCACCCAGTCGAGGCGGCCTTTTTACTTGGACCACCCAGTCAAGGCGGCCTTTTACTTGGTCCACCCTGTCAAGGCGGCCATTTTCCTGGACCACCCAGTCAAGGAAGGCCTTTTACTTGGACCACCCAGTCAAGGCGGCCTTTTACTTGGACCACCCAGTCAAGGCGGCCTTTTTACTTGGACCACCCAGTCAAGGCGGCCTTTTTACTTGGACCACCCAGTCAAGGAAGGCTCTTTACTTGGACCACCCAGTCAAGGAAGGCTCTTTACTTGGACCACCCAGTCAAGGAAGGCTCTTTACTTGGACCACCCAGTCAAGGCGGCCTTTTACTTGGACCACCCAGTTCGATCCCACCCGGTCCCTACATTTTCAAACGCTAGGAAACTTCAAAGAGCCAGGATTCCTTCCGTCTCCTCTGATTAATCGCCCTAGGGAAATGTTTTGCTCTCAGAAATGACAAATTTCCATGTTTACGCCATGACATCCAGAATCTGGCTTTTCATTAGTCAGCTTTCGCAGTCGTGTAGAAATTCGAAGCTAATCAGGGAAACGCAGTTCTTTACGTCAATTGCAGCTGTCCGCCTATTTCTGATAATCCGTCATTCGCAGAAGCTGTCAGAGGTAGGCGTTCCTTGAAAAAAAAACAATCGGCAGTGGGGTTTTTCCCTCTAGACTTTTACGTTAGTTAAGAACTTACGAACTTTAACTACGCACTTTTACGTACTAAATCAGAGCGCTTTTTTTAAAAGACTGTCACTTTTTTTAAAAGACTGTTAGATGATTTTATAATAAACAAAAATGTAATTGGAGTAAAAACAAAATTTTGAAGTTTTAATCATGAAAACTTCTTTTGAAATTTCAAAAAAAAATCTTTTTTTGGATATTTTGGGTTGTAACTTAAGCAAAACTCAAAAGTCAAAGTAATTGAATACACAAGGTTGCTAAAAACACTTTTCCGTTTCGCAATTTCAAAAAAATTCAAAAAAGGTTTCATTAGTAAAACACTAATATTTTGCGTCTTAAAGAAATCAAGGAATCGTCAGGAATATGCTTTCGATTTGTATTTTCCTATGATGCCCATTAATGTAGGCGGCAACCGCGGCCGCCGATCTCGTACGGGTGTGAAACTCGCGGCACTACCATGCCAGACAACCAGAGTTTCTTCTGCGTCTTTTCAGGCGGGAACATTGAAAATTCGAAAGTGGCGACCAAAAAGTCGATAAACCGATGGGTTGGACGAACGCGTAAACACCGTGCACGTAGTTCGTTAAAATGCCGGAAATCCACAGGTGCCCCCTGGAATGTCCAAAAATGGCATTTCAGATGCAGATTTTCCCAAAACGACTATATTTTAATATGTATTTTCTAAAAACTACTTTTCAAACTCTTTGATTTGAGTCAAAGAAGGTCCCTAATCGTCACTTTAATTGCTTGTTTTGCAAAACTTATTATTTTTGCCCGTGGCCGCCTCTAAACAGTTAAGTGGCCTATTTCATGCTATGTTATGTTGTTGTGAGGTGAACCACTTAAAAACACTGAAAACAATATGAATGTTGCAATTTATCTTCTATGGTGGTGGCTGCAAAAGGGCCCTGCAAACAATCGTATAAACACTCAGGTGGGGTACATCGTGTAGTTTACTACTACAATTTTCCCTAACCCATGATATCGTCCAGATAGTTAGACTTCAATCTTTTTGATTGAACTTGAATATTGAGGCTCAAGGGTCGTCTAAGAGATTGGTGTTCATCCGCTTATCACCAGAACGACTTTACTTCCAGGACATCTTCCTGGAATAGCCAGGGGCCGGTCTTTGGTCGACAACTGGGTGGAATCAATATATCTGTGAATTTGTCTGCGTGCCTGTCATTCTCTCTGTTTCTCTCTGTCTCTCTCTCTGTTTCTCTCTATGTCTCTCTCTGTCTGTCTCTCTGTCTGTCTGTCTCTTTCTTTCTTTCTTTCTTTCTTTCTTTCTTTCTTTCTTTCTTTATTTCTCTCTCTGTCGCTTTCTGTCTCTCTGTCTCTCTCTCTATCTCTCTGTATGTATGTGTGTGTGTCTCTCTCTCTGTCTATCTCTCTCTCTCTGTGTTTGTCTCTCTCTCTGTCTATCTCTCTCTCTGTCTCTCTCTCTGTCTCTGTCTCTCTCTCTCTCTGTCTCTCTGTCTCTCTCTCTCCCTATTCCACTCCTACCCCCAAAATAGCTTCACTTCCAAGAAGGCAAGCAAGCTGCATGTTTTTCGTCCACGAAAAACAATTTCACACCTAAACTTCCACTGTTGTTTTGCATGTCCATTTCCACCAAACCTCTCTCCGCACCACAAAACTTTCCACTTCTAAAGCCTTCCAAATTCAAGTGAAAAGCAAAGTGAGAGAGAAAAAATTTGTTTTGCTTTCTGGTCTTCTTCTAAGAGGTCGCCTCTTTAGAATATGCAAGCGTGTACGAGAACCAAGCCTTCAGGGAATCTCGCCTTCGGGAAGGCTAAACAGATTCTAAAAGTAAGGACATTAGACGGATTGTTTAAAGGAGAATGTCCGCGTAAAAAAATTTATCGGATTTTGTGATAAACGCCTAGATCCCATTCCCAGGATTCCGAAAAATACCTTTTGTACCCATTGTGGATCAAAATGGGCCGATTTAGGAGCCCTTGAAATTTTTGGGAAATAGGAATTTGAATTGCCGCCAATTCTGCGTCTCTTTATTTCCCACACTCTCTCCCCCACTCCCCCGTGTTTCCGTGCGGCAATTGCAAGACTCGGTCGTAAAAACGCGCCCCTTTTGCACTGCACTTTTTGCAATTGTTATTCCCAAGAACTCAATTACACTTACTTGTGATTGTGCTTACATTTTCAAACAAAACACATTTGCATTTAGACAATTAGACTTATAATTGGAAGAAAGTGTTTACCTCATTGACAAAGTGGATTGAAATGCAAAACATTGTCTACATTTCGTGATTCTCTCACATTTCTGTAGGTTCCGATGCTTACGCCAAGCATGCCCGGCGTTTATGGGCATGCTTGGAGATTTGTCGTGACATTCCACTGTTTCATATTTCACGTACTTAAAGAGGAAGGACCTCGTACAATTGATTTTTCAAAATCTCTTTACAATTGTTTCATTGAATTGTTGTCGTTTCCACGATTCTGAAACATACCCATTTTATATGATTTGGGCTGCAAAAGGGGTGCGTTTACACGGCCGTTTTACGCGTTTGCCGCACGAAAAAACGGCCAGAGTTGGCGAGAGAGTGTGGGAAATGGAGAGACGCAGAATTGGCCGCAATTCAAAGGACAATCTCCCCAAATTTAAAGCCCTCCTAAATCGGTTCATTTTCATCAAAAATGGGTAAAGGAGGTACTTTTTCGGAATCCTGGGAATGAGATCTAGGCTTTTATCACAAAATCAGAAGAATTATTTTTACGCGGTCCTTCCCCTTTAATGAGCTTGAAAAGTTATTCAAGAAAATATATAACAGTTTGGGTTTTAAATGCGTCGTTTTGGAGAAATCTGCTGAAATGCCAATGTTTGGCCATTCCAGGATTACCACCTGTGGATTACCGGCATTTTAACGAACTACGTGCACGATGTTTACGCGGCCTTCCAATTCATCGATTTATCGACTTTTCGGTCATCACTATCGAATTTTCAATGTTCCCGCCTGAAAAGACGCAGAAAACTCTGGTTGTCTGACATGGTTGTGCCGCCAGTTTCACACCCGTACGAGATCGGCGGCCGCGGTTGCCGCCTACATTAATGGGCATCATAGGAAAATACAAATCGAAAGCATATTCCTGACGATTCCTTGATTTCTTTAAGACGCAAAATATTAGTGTTTTACTAATGAAACCTTTTTTGAATTTTTTTGAAATTGCGAAACGGAAAAGTGTTTTTAGCAACCTTGTGTATTCAATTACTTTGACTTTTGAGTTTTGCTTAAGTTACAACCCAAAATATCCAAAAAAAGATTTTTTTTTGAAATTTCAAAAGAAGTTTTCATGATTAAAACTTCAAAATTTTGTTTTTACTCCAATTACATTTTTGTTTATTATAAAATCATCAAAAATCAAGAAATAATTTGGATTCTATTCATTGAGAGCAGTTCCTTGTTTGTTTTGAGATTAGTGTTTGTGAGCTTCTTTTGTCCGCTTCCTTTGAAAAAGAGATGTGTCGCCCACCTCTTTTTCTCTTTCACTTGGTATTTTTCGCTAATTCTAGAGAAGTTTATCGGATGTTAGCCTGTTTTAAAAGCTGGAAATAAATCTCTCGACAGGGGTTGGCTTGTCCTCAATTCTCGAGAGTAAAGCTACTTGTTGTCACAAAACAGCTGCCCCTTGGTGTGATTTGTTACGCAACTAGCGGCATCACTTGACTCAAACCTGTGATCTTTTTGTTAGCTGAAAGGTTAGTTTTCTTAATTATGAGAGAGAGATAGGGAGAGAGAGTGAGAGAGAGAGAGAGAAGAGAGAGAGAGGGAGAGAGAGAGAGAAAGAGGGAGAGAGGGAGAGAGACCTAGACCTCATTCCCATTAAGTTTTTTGCTTTCCTGCTGGCCTCCGCCCACTTCACTCTCTCCAAAGCGGCTCGTCGAAAAGTTGTCCAAATTGAGTTGAGCTTGTTCGCACGGCCGGTAATCGGATCTCGGAGCCCTTGAGGCAAAAACAAATCCCATCGCGCGAGAACATGCACCCGATGGCCCTCTCCTCTCGTGAGTGGTTTCCGCCTCCCGCCCCGGTTTCCTCTTTCATTGTTTTTTTCCTTTGTTTATCCATCTGTTGGTGATCAGTGATTGTTCGGTCCCGTTCGGCGCATAAATCACTTCCGCCCAACGCCTCTCTATGCATAGATCAGTGGGGTATTAACCCATTCAGCGAGGTTTATGGCCAACACCCTCGAAATTGTCTTTTAACTGAGGTTTCACACATACACACATACACACACACATACACACACAAACATACAGACATAGACATACATGCACGTCCACCCATACCCCACACGTACACATACACACGGGTTCCGAAAAATACCTCTTTTACCCAGTTTGGATAAAAATGAATCGATTTAGGAGCGCTCGAAATTTGGGGAAATTATCATTTGAATTGCCGCCAACTCTGCGTCTCCCCATTTCCCACACTGTCTCGCCCACTCTAGCCGTATTTTCGTGCGGCAAACGCGTAAAACGGCCGTGTAAACGCGCCCTTTTTGCAGTCCAAATCATATAAAATGGGTATGTTTCGGAATCGTGGAAACGATATCTACCCAATGAAACTATAATAAAGATACTTTGAAAAATCAATTTGACAAGGCCCTTCCCCTTTAATTAGCCATCCTTGGAAACCCTATAACCACGGCATTTCCTTTGACCTCTGATGTCTACTGGTGATGCTACAATCGGAAATGAAGTTAGCGCTTGTTTGATTTGCTCATCTCAAAGAACCAGATTGGGTTTTATGAAGCTGCCGCTCATTTGTTTCTATTCTATTTTGTGTTTTGTGCCGTAAATACGTGAAATGGAGTAGTGGACAGATATTGCAAAATAAGTGTAAGTAAGCCTGTTTTTTTCTGTTTTTCCATGAAAAATATAAGAAAAACACCTTGTTCTAGTTTAAAACACTGAAATTGAAGTCCAAAATTTGGGCCAAAGGCATGTGCCGCAGACTTATCGGCCGCCTTGCAAGGTGCGCGCTCTTTTAACAATATTTCGCGTCGTGGAGTTAATAATTAATTTTCAAAACACAAACCATTAAAAAGGCTGTAAAACACTTTAAGCTACAGTAACCTAGGGTATCCTGAAAATTGCTTAAATGGGCCGTCAAGGATATTTTTTACTTTATAGCAAATTAAAGAGCTTGAAATGTTATTTTAGAAAATATATAACACTATTGGGTTTCAATCCGTCGTTTTGGAAAAATCCGCGTCCGAAATGCCATTTTTGGCCATTCCAGGCCAGGCACTTGTGGATAACCGGCATTTTAACGAACTACGTGCACGGTGTTTACGCGTCCGTCCAATCTATCGATTTATCGAGTTTGGTCGTCATTTTCGAATTTTCAATGTTCCCGCCCGAAAAGAAAACTCTGGTTGTCTGACATGGTAGCGCCGCGAGTTTCACACCCGTACGAGATGGGCGGCCGCGACAAGGATTGTCTCACAACATACAGTAATGAGCAGCTCATTTCCCATTGCCACATCACTCCAACTTTTTAAGGCTGACTCCCACAAATCTTCTTTAAAATTACCTAACTTATTCGCACTTGTGTTTTCCAGTCTGAAGAGAGCCACCAGTGGCACGCCATTCATGGCTGATGTGATTAAGGCGTCATTTTAAACTTTTAAGGCTGCCACACGCACTAAGGACATAAAATGGGGTTAAAGCAGACTTTTGTAACATCACTCCTAAATTGGCGGGATACTTGCCGATTTGGTCTGGGTTTCAGTACAGCGGGCCTGTCATCTCTGTCAGCCTCAAGTCCCATCTAAGATTCAAATCCTGGAAGTAGCCCAAAAAATGAACTTCGGACCCAAATTCAGTTAGTTTAGTAGAGCAACAAAGCACTCTCCTTGCTACTAATCAAATTTTAGAAGGAAAATATAGCCCGCCAGGCCTACAGCTGCAAGTTTTGGTTTTGATTATCAAAATCCGAAAGTAGGTTTAATTTGACCTACCAATTAATCAAAATTGACCTACTCAAGGTTCTCTTAACTTTTGACCTACTTCTTAACAATCCAACGGACCCCCCCCCCCCCATTTTTTTGTCTATTCAGGAGTGGTCACTTTTGACCTACCAAATGAACAACCACGTTTGACCTAAAAACGAGATTCTTTGCTTTTGACCTACCATTTTGGTATTTGACCTACAGTATGAATTCCTTTTGGTTTATTTTAAGAAATTTTCACTTTTGACCTACCCAACGAAATTCCTCTTTTTTTTATCTGTAGAATATTTTTGATCTACTCAACGGAGCGGTGAATATCGATCTTCAGGGAGCTTTCTCTCTCATCTTTTCTTTTGACCTACCATAGGGCAATCATTTTTGACCTGCGTCATATTTCCCACACTTTTCACCTACTGATTCTTTACCTCAATTTGACCTACTCAACAAGGGTCCTCCTTCTTATCGATCCACCGTACCCCACACCTAGTTTTGATCTATTTAGGAATTGGCATGTTTGACCTACCCAGCTAGATTTCTAGTTTTGACCTACAGTATGGATTCCTCCCATATTTGACCTACCGAATGTTGAACTCATTTTTGATCTACTTAATGGAGCAGTCAATTTTTATCCTAAACAACCTTCGCCTTCCAACATTTGACCTACCCAATTTCCCCTCCATTTGGGCCAACTGACATGGCAACAGAAGTCAGCCTTCTTTGCTTCTGACCTATTTAATGCTTGAATTTCTCACTTTTGATCTACTCATCGAAATTCTCTCTCTTTTGACACACACGAACCTCCATCGTCTGAAAGTGGCCCTGAATTATAGTCTGTTTCCAACGAAGAGTCCCTTTAACGACAGCCAAATTTAGGGATACAGTAAGAACGAAGAACTGCCGCGCAAGGGATTCGATCCCACCACCTATCGAACGAAAAGCGAATCATTATCCATTGCGCTAGGGGTGCGTAATCTCCGACCCCATGTGGCCCGCTAATGATCACGCGCCCCCAACCAAGGGCACAAACACCGAAGACGCCCGCTAAAAAACTAATTGAACGCATTTACACAACGGTTAGCTTTTTGCTTCCACCGTATTCATGTTGATTACACCTGCGAACACATACATATCACAACCATTCACAGACACACGGCTTTGGCACGAAAACAACAAAACTTCGTTATTTCTTTATTCAGAACGCCAATAGAACAAAAATATTTTTTATTTCATTAAAAAATACATAATTTACAACAATAGACACTTGAAATGAGCGAATGGGGGAAATCTATGGGGGAGGGGGTAAACGCCGAAATGCCTCGGTCTTTCAATTTATGTGAAATTAAAGGCTTCCTTTAAAGTTCTTTGGGTCGGGCCGGGCCGACTGAAAAATTCTGATCGGTCAGGTCCGGCCCGTAGTAGTCCGTCAATCCATAATGGTCCCAAAAATTATCAATCACGCGACAAAGGTTCGATCCCTGTCGGCTCACCTCTTGTTTATCTAACTTTAATATGGTAAATAGAAACATACAAGTAAATTTAAACCGTTGAAATATTGCATTGTGATAAGGTGGTGTCGAAAAAGTCCAAACCGGGCCGCAGGGGAACATGGGCCCATGATAATCCGACCTTTCGCCTAACATTTTGAGTTTTCCCGATTAACGAAGGGAAAATATAGTTTTACTGGAATATATTCAAAGTAAATTATGAAACTAATGGATATTTCATAAAAGAGAAGAAAATATATGGAAAAGTGAAATTTTGTGCCAAAAATTTTGAAATTACATCCGTTTTAGCCGCTTAAAGCGACAATTCACAAATTGAGGTTTATCGGCTCGGCATTTAAAGGTTAAAAAAAGATTTTTTTAAATAAACGAGAAGGGGCAAATAGGGATAAACCTGGGCGGGTCGGGGTCCTTAAGCGCAGGTGGGGAACGACGGAAGGTCGTAATCACCTCACTTTGGCCATATTTCCTTGTTCTTCTGAAAAATAACTTCAAAGAATTTAAAATAAAGTAACAGAGAAACAAAACCAGAGCATATAAACAAAAATCAATACAAAGTGATTTAAATCAAGTTTTAAATCCAAAACTAACAGGAACTGACTAATTCTTTGCTTCAAAATAAG
>JAJQXH010000013.1:1272500-1277500 GCA_022343465.1 Oscheius sp. G VE-2021
AAAAATACCTCTTTTACCCAGTTTGGATAAAAATGAATCGATTTAGGAGCGCTCGAAATTTGGGGAAATTATCATTTGAATTGCCGCCAACTCTGCGTCTCCCCATTTCCCACACTGTCTCGCCCACTCTAGCCGTATTTTCGTGCGGTAAACGCGTAAAATGGCCGTGTAAACGCGCCCCTTTTGCAGTCCAAATCATCTAAAGGGGGCAAGTTTGAGAATCGTGAAAACTACTCAATGAAACTATAATAAAGATACTTTGAAAAATCAATTTTACGAGGTCCTTCCCCTCTAAGTTGGCGGGAAAAATTTGTGTGTGTGTGTCTAAACTATCAAGTCTAATCGTCGTACTTTCTGCAAAGCGGAAAACAGTCTATTTTTAGAACAAGTAAAGATCACCCAAGACGTAATGATCCCCTGTTCAAGGAGACAAACAGGATAATATCCATTAAATCTAGGTGCCGCATTCATCCACGCCAGATTAGGGTCTCCGCCTAGTTAGCCCTGCGTTTACGGAAGCCAAATGTTATATTCTAGTCTTTTCATGTTTTGTAAAAAACCGCTTTTTAAGGGACCTTAAGGGACTTTTTTGACTTTATAGTCGAAAATAGGTCCCTGATGGTTTCTTTAAAGGGGAAGGACCTCGTAAAATTGATTTTTCAAAGTATCTTTACAATAACTTTATCGAATAGATATCATTTCCACGATTCCGAGACATACCCCTTTTATATGATTTGGACTGCAAAAGGGGCGCGTTTACACGCCCGTTTTACGCGTTTGCCGCACGAAAATACGGCTAGAGTTGGCGAGAGAGTGTGGGAAATGGGGAGACGCAGAGTTGGCGGCAATTCAAATGGCAATTTCCCCAAATTTCAAGCGCTCATAAATCGATTCATTTTGATCCAAAATGGGTAAAAGAGGTATTTTTCGGAATCTTGGGAACGGGATCTAGGCTTTTATCACCAAATCGGAAAACGGTGAACAAACAACTTCTTAGCGCAAAACTCGTCATGAGTTGTTTTTCACCCTCTTCGGATCTTAGGTTACATCGACTGAAGAACATCCCACAAGCTCCGAAAGTTCTTTTCAGCACCTCTGGAAAGCTTTCTTTGGTTACGGTAACTTTGTAACCCAACCTCAAAATGGCCTCAACCCCCACCGGATTTCCCTCTGCGTTAGTCGCTATTTGTTTGACCCCGGGGCGCTTGACGTGTGTTCTTCCTCCACCTAGGACTATTTGCCTTTCCAATGGCTTATTTATTGCAGCTTGTGCTGATAACAACCAGGACTAGTTCGTTTAAGTTCCTGTTTTTCCAAACACGCTTTCTGTTGCACGGTTGAGTCACTTTCTCAAAGCAGCAGTCTCTGTATCTTTATCTTTGTCTCTCTCTTTTTTTCTTTATCTCTCTCTCTCTTTCTCTCTCTCTTTCTCTCTTCTCTCTCTTCTCTCTCCTTCTCTTTTTCTTTCTCTCTCTCTCCTTCTCTCTATCTCTCTCTGTTTCTTTCTGTCTCTATATATCTATCTCTCTTTATCTCTCTCTTTCTCTCATTTCTCTGCCTCTCTCTCTCCATGTCTCTCTCTGTCTCTTTCTCTCTCTCTCTCTCTCTCTCTCCCTCGCTCTCTTCTATCTATCTATCTATCTATCTATCTAATCTATCTATCTATCTATCTATCTATCTATCTATCTATCTATCTATCTATCTATCTATCTATCTATCTATCTATCTATCTATCTATCTATCTATCTATCTATCTATCTATCTATCTATCTATCTATCTATCTATCTATCTATCTATCTATCTATCTATCTATCTATCTATCTATCTATCTATCTATCTATCTATCTATCTATCTATCTATCTATCTATCTATCTATCTATCTATCTATCTATCTATCTATCTATCTATCTATCTATCTATCTATCTATCTATCTATCTATCTATCTATCTATCTATCTATCTATCTATCTATCTATCTATCTATCTATCTATCTATCTATCTATCTATCTATCTATCTATCTATCTATCTATCTATCTATCTATCTATCTATCTATCTATCTATCTATCTATCTATCTATCTATCTATCTATCTATCTATCTATCTATCTATCTATCTATCTATCTATCTATCTATCTATCTATCTATCTATCTATCTATCTATCTATCTATCTATCTATCTATCTATCTATCTATCTATCTATCTATCTATCTATCTATCTATCTATCTATCTATCTATCTATCTATCTATCTATCTATCTATCTATCTATCTATCTATCTATCTATCTATCTATCTATCTATCTATCTATCTATCTATCTATCTATCTATCTATCTATCTATCTATCTATCTATCTATCTATCTATCTATCTATCTATCTATCTATCTATCTATCTATCTATCTATCTATCTATCTATCTATCTATCTATCTATCTATCTATCTATCTATCTATCTATCTATCTATCTATCTATCTATCTATCTATCTATCTATCTATCTATCTATCTATCTATCTATCTATCTATCTATCTATCTTTCTCCCTCTCTCTGTATCTCTATTTCTCTCCCTCTCTCTCTCTCTCTCTCTCTCTCTCTCTCTCTCCCTCTCTCTCTCTCTCCCTCTCCCAAGAATCCGGGGTATTCCCCGCCAGCCTTCGAACTCTGGCCGGATGATGTTTTCATCCGCAGTAGTGGCTGTAAAGTGGTTTTTCCTCCGCCATTTCCTGATTTCTGCTTCAAGATTTTTACGCTGCTAATGGATACTTAACATTCCAAAATCAAACGTTATGTGCAAAAGACGTAGAGAAAAAAGTGAAAAATGAGTGGATGATTCTCTCTCTCTCTCTCTCTCTCTCTCTCTCTCTCTCTCTCTCTCTCTCTCTCTCTCTCTCTCTCATTATCCCCTGCCCATCATCAACACCAACCGTGAGAAAACGCCGCTGGTCGACCGGTTCAACGTAAGCACTGCACGAGATGAGCAAACACTGTCTTCCTGAAACCTCCGCTTAGAGGATACCTTGGTGAATCACTCCTTTGTTTCTATTTCTTTGCCTAAGGGCCTAAGCTTTTTTATCCATTCTACTCTTTTCGGCTATTTTGATCGGCATGTAGTCTGAGCTGTTGAGAAGGCCACGCTTTCGGGCGCCAATCGCCAAACCCATAGTTCTGCAGTGTCTGGTACTCTACTGCTCTTTTGAACTTTTGATTTTAGCCAGAGCATCTTTATGGCTTTAAACTCACTAATGATATTAATGATAATCACTAATGATACTCAAGCAAGTAGAAAAATCAGCAGAAATGTGAATTGTTCAATTCACAGCTAATCAAATTATAGTCATTGCCAAAATGAAATTGGAGAGGAAATTTTTGCATATTAATTAGAATATCTAAATCTCCTCATTGTCTCTCGCACTGAGTATTTCTGCTGCACTAAGGGTCATTTTGGCAAGATTCCAGCTTGGCGAAAGCTATAGCTTATCTTTAGAGATTATGCAAATTATGAAATTTCTGACCAGCACTTCATTAGCGTAAATTTATCAGAATGAAAATTTCCCATTCGGCGAATTTGATTTGTCTTCCATTTCCACGTACCTTCCTGGTCATCCGGTTAGCTTTAGTTTCCATCTCTTTCTATCTAGTTCCTCTCTTTCTCTCTTTCTCTCTTTCTTTCTCTCGCTCGCCTCTTTTCTCCCTGTTTGCTTGTTTTTATGTTTCTCATCAGTATGGAATTTCAATAGACATCGGACGTCAGTTTTTCGCTATAATTCACACTTCTGTGCTAGTCATACCACTTCTGTGCTAGTCAATCAACCAAAGCATTCAAGCAAATTCTGTTTTTTCTTTGTTTTTTTTTAAAGTTTTTGTCTTTTTTCACTGTATTTGTTGGGATTTCTCCCGTTTCAACATTGCTCTATGTTGTGAAACAATTTCTCCTTTTTGGAACTTTTGCCATCATTTCCTCAAATATCAGTATGAAATTATAGAATGGCACTGAATTAGGCCACGCCCCTTTTTATACTCTTTAGTTCGTTTCTCAATTCCAATTGAGTGCTTCTGAGTAATTTTGTCGTTTATGTGGTAAATCTGGCCCTCAATTAAGCCACGCCCCTTTTTTCGCGCCGATTGTGCAAAGAATGTGTGCTCTTTGTTGGAAAAATGTAGTTTTCTTTAACATTTTTCCCTTCCTACAGGAATTCAGCGAACGTAGGCGGAATGATGACGGTCGCTCGGGGGGCGTGGCGGCCGGTGACCAGAGAGCCGCAGCAGACAGCCGGCTGGCACAAAAGGCTGTGCCCTTTCGCGCCAGCTGGCCACTCTAACCTCGCTTTTACGACTTGCGGTTGTGCATAGCTTGCAACCTACGATTCACTACTATACGATTTTTTGCATTAAAAAAGATTTTCTGTTTTCTTTCTTTTTAAACTTTAGAATGGAAAGTCATCTCTTGAAAGTGCAAAATTTCAATCCATGCAATGAGGAAGCCACTTTGAAATGGGGAAATCCCCTTGTTTTTGAAGAGGAAGGAAGTTTATGGCCGACAAACAGGAGAGTAAACAAGGCAATCTGTGCTTTAGTCGGCCAAAGTGCCGGAAAGCCCTTTATTTCTGTCTCGTTCTCTCTCTCTCTCTTTCTCTCTCTCTCTTTCTCTCTCTCTCTCTTTCTCTCTCTCTCTCTTTCTCTCTCTCTCTTTCTCTCTCTCTCTCTTTCTCTCTCTCTCTCTCTGTCCCTCTCTATGTTCCTCATCTCTCTCACTGTTAGTTTCTCGCTCTCTCTCTCTCTCTTTGTGTCTGTCTCTCTATATCTCTCTCGCTACCTCTATATCTCCTTCCTCTTCCTCTTTCTCTCTGGCTCTCTCTCTCTGCCATCTCTCACTTTCTGTGTATCTTTCTTTCTTTCTTTTTCTCTCTCATTCTTTTGCTCTCTCTATTTCTCTCTCTATTTCTCTCTCTCTTTTCCTGTGTCTGTCTGTCTCTCTCTCTTTCACTCTCTATTTGC
>JAJQXH010000013.1:1282500-1342500 GCA_022343465.1 Oscheius sp. G VE-2021
GCAATTCAAATGACAATTTCCCCAAAATTTCAAGCGCTCCTAAATCGATTCATTTTGATCAAAAATAGGTAATAGAGGTATTTTTCGAAATCCTGGGAATAAGATCTAGACTTTTATCACAAAAACAGAAAAATTATTTTAACGCGGTCCTACCCCTTTAAGTACCTGAGAGAGTTCTTTAAGTATCTAAGAAGCCTAGGGCCTTAAGTACCTAAGATAGAGTAAGAGTCAAAGTTGAAACCCAGTTCATTTTCAGACGATCCGTCGAGCCGTCGTCCTCCAGAAGTCGACCAAATGGGAATGGGAGAAGGAAAAGAACCCGAAGAAGAGTGAGAAAGAGTTGATGGAGCTGCTCCGCTCGTGTGGAGAAAACGTCGACCGCATCCGAGCCAACGATGAGAAGCAGAAGACGGCCGTCAGGGAGATTGTGCTCAGATTGGAGTGGGTTTTTTGGAATTTTTCTCCGCGCATTGTGACTTTAATCGCCGACGTCGAGAAAACAATGCCCCAATTGTTACACTGCGGTCATTGTGTTGTGGGAACACGGGAACACACCACGCGATGATAGGGGGATCACATGGACTTTTGGTTTGGGGGGCGAAGTCAAATAGAACTAAGTATATTGCCTTAACATCATTAGGTAATTTAAGTGACCCAAGAGATTTAAGGCCTAACATCATTATGGAAATTTAAGTGGCATAAGTGATTTAAGGCCTAAACATCATTAGGTCTCTTTAAGTGATCTTAGAGATTTAAGGTTTTACCATCGTTAGATCAGTTCAAGTAACCTAATTAGATTTAAGGTCTTAACATCTTTAGATCAATTTAAGTTACCTAAGTGATTTGAAGTTACTATTAGGCTTATGTTTCATAAGTCCTGAGGTTACTTAAATTAAACGAAAGATATTTACGTTATTAAGTTCTAAAATTAGGTTCATTTAAGCAACTCCGTTTAAGGGAACCTTAACGTTTCCCTTAAAATCTTGCCGTTAAGGCGTTAAAGCAGTTAAGTTTATTTGGCTAAAAGTATTTAGTTAGTTATGTTTCTCTGTCTTAACCTATAAAGGATCAGTTTAGATGAATTAAGTGCACATTCACTAGGTATAGTCCTTAGTGTCCTTAGGGTGAAGTAGTTAAGTATTAGGTCTCTCTTGAACTTTTAGTGAACTTAGGTGCATAAGTCCATAAGTTTCTTACCTTAATAAATTAAGGCACTTAAGTTACCAAAGTCTCTAAAGTAAGTTTTTGGAGTTTTAGGTACTACCTTAATTTTACTTGCTCTTAAGCTTTAACTCCTTAAGTTATTACTGATCTCCTTCTTTAGAATTTAATACACTGAATCAAAGACCAAAATGTAAAACAATGTGTCCCTTGTCAGTCAGTAATTCGCAAGAAAAATGTTGCCGCTTGAGAACCACATTCTCCATCTGGAAATGTTCTCTACTCCCAATTTGGCGTTTCTCTACTTCCTTGTGGCAGTTTTTAAAGACCTCGAGACTGTTCATTCTAGTTCCAATCCACTTCCCACATTGCCCTTGACTCATAAACAAATCAAGAACCTGCTGGGAATTGTGGTAACCTAGGAACAAAAGATTTGTCATCATCGTTTCGTTGGGGCTTCGTTCCGTCGGATTCTTTGTCAGCAAAAGAGCAACGAACGGCACGCACACACGGGCTCACATAATTGGAATTACCAGTCAGCTGGGGCAATTGTAAGCACTGCCCCCTGATTTGGATTACTCTGCGTCTCTCTCTCTCTCTCTCTCTCTCTCTCTCTGCCTTCGCAGAGTTGGCGGCTATTCAAATTACAATTTCCCCAAAATTCAAGCGCTCCTAAATCGATTCATTTTGATCCAAAATGGGTAAAATAGGTATTTTTCGGAATCCTGGAAATAAGATCTAGGCTTTTATCGCAAAATCAGAAAAATTATTTTTACGCGGTCCTTCCACTTTAATTTTCCCCTTTTCCAGACAGAACGGGATCAGTGTTCGTGTTGGAAACAAAAACGACCTCGCGGCTTGCCTCGACTGGGCGGACATCATCTTCTCTGCCGGAGGAGACGGAACTTTCCTCGCTGCGGCCGCTGCCGTTCCTAACAACAGGATCCCTGTTATTGGAATCAACACAGATCCTATTGGGTTAGTGGAATTTGAAAGAAGGCATGGCAACGGGCGATTCCAGATCGGAGGGTCATCTGTGCATCGGAGGGAAGAGGCCGCCGACGGATCTCATTCAGCGCTTGGTTATGGGACATCTCAAGTGAGTTAGAGAGAGAGAGAGAGAGAGAGAGAGAGAGAGAAAGACACATAAACGAGAGGAGGGTGAGTGAGTGAGTGAGGCACCTAGAGATTGATTAGAGACGCAGACGCCTAGAGATGGGTTAGGGACGCAGAAGCCTAGAGATGGGTTAGAGACGCAGACACCTAGAGATGGGTTAGAGACGCAGTGAGTGAGTGAGTGATTTACTTCCCCATTAAAAGATTCTGTTTCAGATGCACTGAGAGAAGCAGAATCCGAGTCAGCCTCCTCAACCGTCGCCACGAGGCCAAGAACAAGTGCATCCTGGCTCTGAATGAGGTCTTCATTGGTGAAGACGAGGCCGCCAAGGTTAGCTTTTAGATTGCCCTTGTTTTTATACTTTTTCAAATGTGATAAAATTAGGTTTATCTGATTGTTTACAGGTTTCTACCTATGAGATTTCAATCAACGACGCTCCCATGGTGAAGCAGAAAAGCAGTGGACTTATTGTGTCGACGGGTTCTGGTAGTACTAGCTGGTGAGTTAGGGAGAGAGAGAGAATTTTTTTTTTCGTAAAATTGATTTTAAAGGTATCTTTACAATTGTTTTACTGAATATATGTCGCTTCCACGATTCTGAAACATTCCCCTTTTATATGATTTGGACTACAAAAGGGGCGCATTTACACGGCCGTTTTACGCGTTTGCCGCACGAAAACACGGCTAGAGTGGGCGAGAGAGTGTGGGAAATGGGAAGACGCAGAATTGGCGGCAATTCAAATGACAATTTCCCGAAAATTCAAGCGCTCCTAAATCGGTTCATTATGATCCAAAATGGGTAAAAGAGGTATTTTTCGGAATCCTGGGAACGGGATCTAGGCTTTTATCACCAAATCGGAAAACTTGTTTTACGCGGTTTCCAATTTAATCGATTCTTTTCCAGGTATCTCGGAATGAACAGGGTTGAAGATCAGAATGTTACCCAGATTCTGGAGACTATGCTGTCTATGGGAATCGATCTCAAGGAGAACATTAAGGAACTCTCGAATGAAGTGGCCAAGAGAATCAACGATAAGATCCCTTTCGAGGTGGATCATCCCAGTGAGTCTCTCTATCTCTATCTCTCTCTCTCTTCCTCTCTCTCTCTCTCTCTCTTCCTCTCTCTCTCTCTCTCTCTCTCATCCCATCACTTTCAGACTTTGCCTTTTCCATCCGCGAGCCCATCTTCAACGACACCTTCAAGAAGACTCCCGTGAGGGGCTACGCCCGTAAGATCCACCTCCGCTCCAAATGCAGCAAGGGCTACCTGGTGCTGGACGGCGCCACCAAGATCCCCTTCAACAGTGGAGCCGAGGTTCTCTTGGAGATTCGACCGGAGGACAACCTGAAGACGTTCTCTCTTTGAAGAGACTTACCATTTCCGTTAAATCATTCCTTTGATTATGATTGTGAGATAATGGACCAATTGTTTGTATGTAATCACTTATGGAGAATGAAGAGCTTCGGGTCTCAAGTTTTAGAGAGAGAGAGAGAGAGAGAGACAGAGAGGTTAGCAGAATAATCACGTGGGGTTTTCCTGTATTGAATAATTCTATTACCCGTAAACAAGCCACTAACTGCTATATAAGCACGCTGTTTGGGATAGAAAGTCACCCATTCTTTATTTTGTCCCTAAGACCGTATATAGCAGGTTCGGTGACTGTCTTCCGCCGATTTCGTTTGGTTTCGTTTCGTTTAAGAAGGCCGTTATTTTCTTTCATAAAGTCGTATGTAAGGGAATTGTCCATTTCGCAAATTTTCGAAACACTCTCTTTTTTCCGCTAGAATCAGAGGCAATCGAACATGTAAACACAGGACATGTCGAGCGTAGAAACGTCCATTTCTTTCTTTTTGTGTATGTATATTTAACAAAAGAAACGCAACGAAACGGTTCAAATAAAGGGTCATGTAATAAAGTTCAAATAAAGTTTCAGAAAACATGCGCTCAGGGACCATTTCTATCACTATTCTTCTAATCGGTTAGTTAATTTTCACATTGCTTTCCCAACTTTCCAAAATATTATCCAGGCCTTGCCCTCGCAGCAGACGCCAAGGACAGCCAAGAGAGTCATGAAGATCATCCGAAGAATCTTGCCACAACCATCAAACCGATGCCGAAGCACAACCCTATGCCTCAGAAGTCAAAACAGACCCACAAACCAGTGGGTCCTCTGAAGCCATCGAATCCAATCAAACCAGGGAAACCACATCCTCCTCCTAAAGAAATCGCTAAACGTGAGTTTACTTGTGCATTTTGCTAATTACCTTTTGTGTTCTTGAATCAGTCACTTTCAGCGGCAACCTGTGCCGAGGTGAAGTGTCCCAAAGGACAGCGCTGTGAATCGAGGAGAGTTGGTTATAAAAAGTGAGTATTCATGAATCTCTCTCTCTTTCTCTCTCTTTCTCTCTCACTCTTCCCTCTCTCTCTCTCTCTCTCTCTCTCTCTCTCTCTCTCTCTCTCTCTCTCTCTCTCTCAGTGTCACCTTCCAACACTGGGAGGGCACTCGTTTGGCGTTTGAACTGAAGCAGGGTTACAAAACGTTAAATAACACCTAAGGCGTCTCTAAAAAGCCTAGGCTAAGGGTCATTTTAAAAACAGTTATTAGTGAGATGAGATTCACCAATGCAAGCCTTCCTATATTTCTATTTCCCACTGCTTTAAAGGGGAAGGACCTCGTAAAATAGATTTTTCAAAGTATCTTTACAATTATTTCATCGAATAGATATCATTTCCACGATTCTGAAGCATACCCCTTTTATATGATTTGGACTGCAAAAGGGGCGCGTTTACACGGCCGTTTTACGCGTTTGCCGCACGAAAATACGGCTAGAGTGGGCGAGAGAGTGTGGGAAATGGAGAGACGCAGAGTTGGCGGCAATTCAAATGACAATTTCCCCAAATTTGAAGCCCTCCTAAATCGGTTCATTTTGATCTCCAAAAAATTCTAGATTTTATCACAAAATCAGAAAAAGTTTTTTTGTGCGGTCCTTCCTCTTCTCAATTCCATTTCCCACTATTTTAAGTGATATTTTTTTAGCCAAGCCTTTGCTTTCTGTGTGAAAACCCGGCCGACCAACCACAAAGCCCACCGGAACTAGAGGATCTACCCCAGCTACAGCTCAAACCACGGCTTCTGCGATCACCTCGGCTGCAATAACTGGAACTTCTGGAGCTACAACCACTTCGGGCGCAACCACGGCTTCTGGAGCTACTACATCAGCCACAAGTGCTACACCTTCAGCTAAAGGCGGAACTACTGCTTCTGGAGCAACAACCACAGCTTAAACATGATTAAGCAATGAATATTGTAGGAACTATACATTAAAGAAGTATTTCAATGAGTGTCTGCGTCTCTGACCTTGTCTTCTGCGTCTTTACCCTTGTCTTCTGCGTCTCTAACCTTGTCTTCTCCGTCTCTAACCTTGTCTTCTGCGTCTCTAACCTTGTCTTCTCCGTCTCTAACCTTGTCTTCTGCGTCTCTAACGGAGATAATTACAGCAGTTCACAGAAAGACTTCATAGTTGAAAGATCTATTCACAGATGGGCGGTCAAATACCCCCGTAAAATGAGAGCGAGTCGATAATTTCACAAGTATGGGGAAGGGGATTTCAAAAAAACGAGGTAAGGAAGGAGGGAATTTCAAAAATTGGGTGAGGAGGGAGGGAATTTCAAACAGCGAGGTTAGACGGCAAATGAGAAATCGAGATTGGGCCGTTGGTTAGTCAATGTAAATGATCTCGACGGGTAGCGGTGGCTTGGCGGCAGCGGTGGTGGGAACGGTGTCATTGGAGGAAGGAGGCTGGCGGCCTGGTGGCTGAAGCCGAAGTCCTCGGCATCTGAAGAGGAGAGCGGGGAAGGGACCATCTGAAAAATCGATTGAGTCCAATAAAGAATGAGACACAACCTGCGGCTCGAAGCCATCCGACTGGGGCATGTTCGGGGCGAGACCTTCGTTCCTGGGCCTCTGAAATCGAGATTTTAGTAATTTCCCCAGGAGATAGAAAAAATAGCGCTCTATCGCAGATTAGCGGTCCTTAAAAATTATAGAAGCCCATAAAATTATTAAAATTAAAAATTTTAATTCAAAAATTTAAAAAAAATATTTTTATTATATTTTATTCTTGTAATGTTTTGGTTGGAATTTTTTTTTTAAATTTTCGACACTTTCACTTTCAAAAAGTTTTTTTTTTCGAAAATTAAAAAAAACCAAAACATTGCAAAAATGAAATATAATTAAAAAGAATTTGTAATTTTTTAAAATTTTAAACTATTTTATGGACCGCTATAATTTTTAGGACCGCCAATCCAGGAAAAATAGAAGGAAAAAGAATAGAGAAAAAAAATATTTTTATGATATTTATATATATATATTGGTTGGTTTTTTTTTAAAAATTTTCGACACTTTCACTTTCAAATTTTTTTTTCCGAAAATTTAATGAAATATTACAAAAATGAAATATAAATTTTTAATTAATTTTTTGAATTAATGTTTTTTTGATTTTTTTTTTGAAAGAAAATCGAAAATTAAAAAAAAACAACCAAAAACTTACAAAAATGAAATATAATAAAAAGTAAACTCAAAAATTTTTAAAAAAAATTCAACTATTAAATATTATAAAATTAAAAATTTTTTTTTAAAATTTTAAACTATTTTCCGGACCGGATAGAGCCAAAAAAAGAAAGATTTCAATGTGGTCTTTTTCGTTTTTGCCGTAATTTGAGAAAGTCAATGTTTCCTGGAAAAGTGGTTGAACTCGCCTTGGCAGACGGCGGTCCATCGAATGCCACGGTGATTCTGATGTGGGAACTGGCAACCGAAGGGGGGACGACGTCGACGCTTACGGTGGAGAGGCCGATTCCTCCTCTGGCGGTCACAGTGGGTTCTTGAGGACCAGGGGCATCGGAAGTGCTCGGAGCGGCGGTCCGCATCTGAAAAACAGAAATTTTAGGATATTGTTTGTCGATGCAGGAGTATTATACCGTATATATACCGCCCGAATTTTAATTACGTTTTTATTAAATTAAAAGAATTTTTAATCTTTTAAAAAAAATTCCGAGGGGAACCCTTATTTGGAAAAAATTGCCGAGAAATATTTTGAAAAATTGTGGATTGCCCGGATGTTTCGACGAAAAAAGCTCAATTTTGAAAATTAATTTAAAAAAAAGCTAAAATAGGATATTTCAGTATTAAAGGGGAAGGAAAAAGTTTAAATGCGCAGGCAAATGCAAAAAATGCGCACGGTATTTTGCAAACGAAGCGCGCAGTTCGGCTCTATCCTGGATTGGCGGTCCTTAAAAATTATAGCGGTCTCTAAAATTACAGCGGTCCATAAAATAGTTTCAAATTTATAAAAAATAATTTTTATTATATTTCATTTTTGTAATGTTTTGGTTGGTTTTTTTGAATTTCAAAAAAAAAATTTGAAAGTGAAAGAAATTTAAAAAAACAACAACAACAAAACATTACAAATAAAAAAAAGAAATTATTAATATTTTTTTATATTTAAAAAAAATTTTTTTTGAAAGTGAAGTCGAAAATTAAAAAAACCTTACAAAAATGAAATATAATAAAAATATTTTTTTTTGGTACTAACCTCAGTTAGAGCCCTGGTGGCCTCTGCAAGCTCCCGATTCTTCTTCGATACAATCGCCCGGTGGTCACGCACAGCCGCGGCATTTTGACTCCGTGACTGCTCGAGCTGCGTCTTCACGTGGGCCAGCTTGGCCTCAGAGGTAGTCTTCGCCTCCTCCATCTCCTTCCTGACTTGGGCCAGCTTCCGTCCCTCCTCGCGGCACTTGCTCTCCACATCCTGTCTCTTCTTCGACTCGGCGCTCAGGAAGAGTTGCAGGCTCGAGTACTCCCCCTCCCGCTGCTTCAACTGCATGGCCCGTTTCTTCTTCTCCTCGTCGAACTCCGCCTTCTCTGAAAAAAAAAACATAAATTCACTCAAAAATGAATAGGAAATACCGGATTCGAATCGCTCAATCCGCGCGTTGTACTCCTTCTCCTTGGCCTGCCACTTGAGTTCCTTCTGCCTCCACTGGTGCTCTTTCACGTGACGTTCCATATGCACCTCTAAAATGAATTAGATTGAAGAAAAATGACATTACGACTTCGTCTCTGTAAATTTCGAGAAGTTTTTTTTTGTCTCGGATTTTGCTCTAAAGTATATCCTTCCTATGACCTAAAAACCTTAATCTGAAAGTTTCAGCTCAAAATCAATTTTTCGGCCCGGGTTATGGTAATTCAAAAATTTTATCCCAAAATTTTTGTAACTTCAAAGTCATATACGATATTACACGCAGAATTTGATGGGGAAAACGATGGTTACAGTTAACACTCATCTGTTGCACACAGAAAATCCATAGGTGCACGAGCATCCGATCGATCGGATGGATATAAAAAAATCAGCCGGGAAAAAAAATTAAAAATAAAATCCGACGGAATAATCATTTATTTTCAGCAGAAGAAATATTAATATTTTTGATAAATTTTATAAATAATAATTATTATCAATCCTGTTTTCTTTAATAACGATGATTTCCAGTATCAAATTCCGATGTATGGTTGTGGTTTAAAATTGCAGGCACGTACCTGAGTTGGCTACCGTATCCGAAATTCCCGTTAAATTTGTGTAAAATGTAAAAACCTGATTATCTTTTTATGGTAGTGGGTAGGAGTCATGAAATTGGTTTCAAACAATCGGCTACAGCATTTCCGGTTATGAAATGAAGAAAAAAATCAGGTGGCCCCTCAAATCGGATGCTTTCAGGGCGAAAAAGTGGTTTTCATCGGAAATTCGAGGCATTCTCGAAAATGAGGGACCCAATCTGATTTTTTTTTTGTGATTCCATATCCGGAAACTCAATTTCAGGAATTATGAGTGCGTAACTTTAAAAAAAATATGCCCGGAATAGTAAAAAAATCACGTTTAAAGATTTCGATTAATTTAAATAGGGGATTTGAATCTGCCGCCAAACGGGATTCGCATTGGGGCGCGATCTCATCGCTCCTTTTTATTGAAAATTGCTATTTAAAACAAAAAACACTATTTTGAAAATTTCATTTTTTCGCTTTTTCACCATGGGAAAACCCTATGTGAAAAAAATCCACCGGGAATTTTTTTGAAAAATCGGATGTTCGTGCATCTATGAGAAAATCAGCAGACTTAAAAAACTTCCAAAAACCATGTTTTTGGGGTTTTAGGCCATTCAAGATAGACGGCATGAAAAGTTAGCGTTTTCATTGAATTCGACATAAAATTTCGCGTGGAAGAGCACTTTTGGATCCAAAATCGAAGGTGTCTATTTAATGTTTAAAATACATTTGAAAGTGAAAAATTGGCCAAAAAAACGCAGAAAAACCCTATTTTTTGCAAAGTTTTTTTTCCGCTTTTGACCTAAATTGGTTTTTGAGTATTAATAACATGAGTAATCAATTTTATCGATATATGCGCTCAAAAATCAATCATAAGCAAAAGTAGGTCAAATCGGGAAAAATTTTACCCGTTCTGGCTGAAACATTAAAATGACGAAGCGAAAAAATTGTGTTTTTGAGCTTTTTTGGCCAATTAAAAAAAAAAGTCACCTTCGGTTTTTGATTTGAAGGTCCATTTCGACGCAGAATTTAATGAAATTGTTATATTTTTTATACTTTGTATGGTGAAAGCTCCAAAACCTCAAAAAACATGGTTTTTTTTAAATGTTTTTGTAAGGTTGCTGATTTTCTGTGGACAACAGATGAGTTTTAACTGTAATCATCGTTTTCCCCATCAAATTCTGCGTGTAAAAGTGTATATGACTTTGAATTTACAAACATTTTGAAAAATTTGGGATAAAATTTTTGAATTACCGTAAACCGGGTCGAAAAATCGATATCGAGCTGAAAATTTCAGAACTTTCAGAATTTCAGAACTTTTACTGAGACGAAGTCTTAAAAATGAATAGAAAATACCGATTTCGAGTCTTTCAATCCGCGCGTTGGACTCCTTCTCCTTGTTCTGCCACGTCTGCTCCTTCTGCCGCCACTGCTCCTCCTTCGCCTTACGTTCCATCAGCACCTCTAAATTAAATTAGATTGAAGAAAAATTGGCTCTATCCTGGATTAGCGGTCCTTAAAAATATAGCGGTTCATACAGTTTAATTATAGCGGTCCTTAAAAATTAAAGTGGTCCATAAAAAAGTTGAAAATTTAAAAAATTAAAAAAAAACTTATTTTTTTAATTTTTATTATATTTTATATTTGTAAGTTTTTATTTTATTTTTTAAATTTTCGAATTTCACTTTCAAAAACAATATAGAAAAAAAATTATAATTTTAAAAAATAAATTAAAAAAACATTACATATTAAAAATAATAAAAATGAAATGTAATATTTTTTAAACAAATTAAATTATTTTTTTGTTAATTTTTATTTTTTGAAAGTGAAAGTGCCAAATTAAAAAAAAAACGAAAAGGAACTTTCGAAAATGAAATATAATAAAAACTTTTTTTAAATTTTCAACTTCTTTTAAGGACCCCTAATCCAGGATAGAGCCGAAAATGGTGTTAAACTGACCGCACATTTGAAAGTTCGGTCTCTTCGACTGAAAGGACCCCTCCCTTCGACAAATCGGGCACTGGGGCTTGGGCAGGAGACCGTAGCAGGGAAGGCAGAGGGAGTGGCCGCAACGGCCCACCACGGGGTCCATTCTCGCCTCTAAATGGGATTAAAGATGGTTTTCCTGGCTAACGAACCGAATTCCAGAAGGCAGACGGAGCACATGGCCATGGCGGAAGGGTCGATGGAGACGAGGTTCGCTGAAATTGGAAAAATAAGTCAATGACCAGAGGGAGAAGTCAAAAGACTAATTTTTTAAAAATAAAGTTTAAGTTTTTAGTAAAACATCTTAATCGCAGGGGACATCAACTTTTTCAAAAAAAAAAAAAATTCTCGGCTGATTTTTTAAAACATTTTCTAACGGTCCCTCTTTGGTGAAAAATAGGAAAACCCGAAATTTAAAAAATGGTCTTTTATCGCGCTAAAATCTGAAAATAATGAAAATTTTGTAATTTTACAGCATTCGTGCTCCAAAACAAATGTGGCAAATTCAAACATTCAAATTTCACTGTTAAAATTTTTAAAAACCTGATTTTTTAATATTACGGCCGGATTTTAAAATTTTTTAAAATGTAACCAATATAACTAATTTTCAATTGATTCACGAGAACATGTCGAATTTCAGCTGAAATCAGCATTTTGGCCTGGAATCCATCAATTTTCACGGGAAAATTGGACTTTTTGTGTTTTTAATCACCAAAAGTGGTTACGGTATCGAGCCGCCGGATACGTAATTTCACACCGAAATCTCAGGAATCCTTTCAATTTCTCCGAAATGTGGGCCCTTTGTTTTGGTGAATAAAATGGTTTTTAAAATAAAATATTTAAAAAAAATTAATATAAAATATTACACTAAAATTCGCTGAAAAAAATCCTGTCTGATTTTTTTTTCTTTGGGAAACCGGGGCCATTGATTTTAGTGACAAAATTTTAAAAATATAAAAAAGACAACAATATAAATTCACATTCTTGAGGCAATCGACTGGCAATTAACGCGTAATTCACAGAAAAAGATGCTTTTTAATGATTAAATCGTGACAGCTGCTTGGTAACTGCACCCTCACTCGGCGGTCACGACTTTCCGAGCACATATTCAGAAAATGGGCTGAGAAGTTCATAATTCCGCCAGAATAAATGAAAAACAATTGAAATTGACGTAATTTCGGTAATCGATAATTCTCCAGGGCCCGCATGGAAACTGGCCAGCTATCGCCAGAAAGTGCGATTTTTTTTCATAGGTTCCCTTTTTCATTTTTTATCGATTTTTTGCCGAATAATTACAAAGTTAATCATACTTAAAAACAAAAAAGAAAAGTAAATTACCGTAGTATGGCGAAAAGAAGAGAAGGCGGTGGAGGGAGTGTGGTGGTCCATGTTCTGCCGTGTAGGTGGATTCTCCGTCGGAGCTCTGAAACGTTTTTTAATAAAATAAATTACAAATTAAGAACAAAAATAAAGTAAATTACCGTATGATGAAGACCAGGAAGGAGTTCGAGCGGAAGGGGAAGGAGGGAGAAGAGGTCGCCGGCGGAGTCTTCGGCTCGGACCCTCTAGCGCCGTGACCCTAAATCATTTATTATTTATACTCAAAATTCAAATGAAACACTATGAAAAAGAAAAAATACAGTTTAAAGTTAAAAAATAAGAGCGTTTTTCGAAGGGAAAATTATCCGATTTGTCCCTCACCGTAACCCGACGTTAGACCGAAAATGTAGTACGCAATAATATTTTATTTTCGATCTGACGCAATACCGTAAATTTATAATTTTAAAAACATTTCATTGTGTTTCATTGCTGAATGCTTTAAAAATAATTTTCAAGAAAGAATTAAATACATATTTTACAACTGGTAATCAATCGGAATCATCACGGTAACTCCAGGCGGTCAGTTTTGTACAGTAGGGATCTTTATTCCATCAATAATTGGGAAGGAAGAATCCGTCGGCCCCCCCCCCCCTCTTCTGCGTCTCTAACCCTGTCTTCTGCGTCTCTAACCTTGTCTTCTGCGTCTCTGACCTGGTCTTCTGCGTCTCTAACCTTGTCTTCTGCGTCTCTAACCCGGTCTCCTGCGTCTCTAACCTTGTCTTCTGCGTCTCTATTAAAAACAAAAATAAAGGTTCTGGCGATGAATTTATCCTAACCAACATAACAGAAAGTACAAGTAAGAGACAAAAAATGGCTGTGATCCAGGGGACCATCTTCGTCGGGAGATGACACTCCTCGTGAGACACGCGGCCGGCCCGTCCTCTTCGGCGACTCTTCCCCCTCTTCTCACAACCGTGACATAATTTATAATATACGTATTCATTCCTTTCCTGGAAGGGAAGGATTTCCAAAATATGCAACCTCTACATTGAGTAGGGTTTTCATTTGAGTAGTACCTCAAATTTGGGTAATTAAACCGCCCATGCTAGTTTCACCAGAGAAAGAGGGCATCGACGGTTAGAGACGCCGAATAATTTAGATGAATATAAACATAATTTAGATGAGTTGATATGAAAAATTTAGCATAATCATTCAACGTTAAAAATGTAAAATAAAACAATAAAACACGATTCAAAATAAAAATAAAAATATTGAACGAGTGCCAACAAGTGCTCTTAACTACAGTACACTGGCGCACCTGCGCATCTATAACCCTTTCGCAATTTGCCATTCTTTTCTATTTGATTTTAAAAATCAATTTTCCTTTATTTTTGAAACTATTTTTATTATAAATATAATTTTGTTTGTTTAAAAATAAAAATAAGAAAAAAAATTCCCTAAAACCGCCCATTCTGCCTTGTTTCGAGCGATTTTATCCATCTTTTTTGTTTGTTCTTCCTTTTTTTTTTTAAAATAAAATATAATTAATAATTATTTTCAGATTTTTTCTGGGTAGTTTGTGATCATAGGTCGCCGTCGCGACCTGGAAACATGAAGGTGGGCGATTTTCTTCATTTTTTTCTTTAATTTTGGGCATTTCTCCGAAATTGTTGCCTTCAGCATCGAATATTAACTTATAAACGAGTATTGAAATAATTTAAATAATGAATTTAATTGCCATTTTAAGGTAAAATTCGAGGAAAATAGCGAGTCCTCGCAGCCCTCGGATGAGGAGAGGACGGAGCAGGCCGAACAGGTAAATACGCAAATTTTTAGGTAAAATCCTGCGTCTCTAACCTACCACTGTCTGCGTCTCTAACCTACCACTGTCTGCGTCTCTAACCATCTCTCACTGTCTGCCCCTAACCTCTCACCGTCTGCATCTCTAACATTGTCCCACTGCCTGCGTCTCTAACAGTCTCACTGTCTGCATCTCTAACTTTCTCTCACTGTCTGTGTCTCTAACTTTCTCTTTGTGTCTGTGTCTCTAACTTTCTCTCACTGTCAGTATCTCTAACTTTCTCTCTGTCTGCGTCTCTAACCTCCCCCACTGTCTGCGTCTCTAACCTTCTCCCTCTGTCTGCGTCTCTAACCTTCTCCCACTGTCTGCGTCTCTAACCATCTCTCTCTGTCTGCGTCTCTAACCTTCCACTGTCTGCATCTCTAACCTTATCAGTTTAACCTTGGGTCCCGCCACGATGTTAATTTAAAGACTGGTATTTCAGACAGAAGCTCCGCCCCTTTCTGCTAGCAGTTCGCTTTCGGAGGAGGCTGCTGAGGCTCTGACTACTTCCTCTGCGTCTCTGCCTGCCGAGAGGTCTCATTCGGACTCTGGTCTTCTCACTACGACTGGGCAGAGGAAGACTTTGCTCCCCGATGTGAGGGTGAGTCTCTCTCTCTCCTCTCTCTCTCTCTCTCTCTCTCCTCTCTCTCTCTCTCTCTCACTCACTCTCTCTCTCTCTTTCGCTCTCTCTCTCTCTCTCCTCTCTCCCTAATTCTTCCATTTCCAGGTCGAGGCCCTCATTCTCAACCCATCCTGGCGACCTCAGAAGCCAACAGATGCGACAGCGCGTGATCGAAACGACAACGTCGGATCGGTATGAGACTTCTGAAGATTCTCAACTGATGGCTCTCTTTCAGGCCCCGGAACACACGCCAGATGACCTGGTGATTGAGGTAGTCGCCAGTTCATTTTAGACCCCACAGCTCGTGGAAAACACAATCTTTGCGGATTCTGTGGATATTCTATGATGCATTTCCTAGAACCCTCTCTCCTTGAGATCTCTTATTAGTGGGAGAAGGACGTCCCACCGATTTCGTCTGGGTTTCAGTCGCCCTAGGCTAATCGTTTGCGGCAACAAATCCTTGCCGTGGTTCAGGCGGCCTATGGTTGCCAAAAAGCCGCCTTTGGTTGCCAAAAAGTAGACCAAGCGGCCTTTGGTTCCACCAAATTGTCTCCCTGTTTCGCCAATTCCTCATTTATTTATTTTTTGAAATCCCACCGATTCCCGCCAGATGAGGAAAGCGGCTGCGTAAACACAGTGTAATTTTGCCAGAAAAGCGGAAAGCGGCCTGAGGTTGCTAGAAAAAAGCGGAAAGCGGCCTGAGGTTGCGTGACCTAATTAGGATTATGCAAGCATCTGCGTGACCTAATTAGGATTCTGCAAGCATCTACGTGATCTAATTAGAATTATGCAAGCATCTACATGGCCTAATTAGGATTCTGCAAGCATCTACGTGACCTAATTAGAATTATGCAAGCATCTACGTGACCTAATTAGAATTATGCAAGCATCTGCGTGACCTAATTACAATTATGCAAGCGTCTGCGTGACCTAATTAGAAGGAAACAACAAACCATGTTTTTTACTGTTAAACAGTCAAAAAAATACATCTTTCGAAATCTTTCATATCAATTATTCCCCATGTTCAAAAATCAAAAATTATCACAAAAAGCGGCCTCAGGTTGCCAAAAAGCGGCCCAAGGTTGCCAAAAAAGCAGCCTGATGCGGTTCTGCGTTTAAAATTCACAAAATTGGTATGATTCTGCGTGACCTGCACCCGTTCCAGATCGGTTTAAAAGGAGATCTTGTATGAAGTGAAGGAAAACAGGAAACATCGTTTATGGAAATACATTAATTGTTATAAAAACAATTCATTTTAATTGTTTTTATAACAATTAAACAGCCAAAAATACATCTTTCCCCACTTTTAATATCAATAATTCCCTATATTAAAGGGTCAAAAAAATACTCCTTAAAGCTACTGGAATTACTCGATTTTCCCTATTTCCAGACGCTGGTGACCCGTACGCTCCGTTGCCTCATCGAAGTGGAATGCAGTAGGAGGAGCAACCTGGTGGAGCCATCGACCCTGGACATGGTCTACTGCCGCTACTTCGGAATCCCCTTCATCGACGACTTCTGCGGCGCCTTCCCCGACCTCCCCTTCTCCGACATTCAGAACATCTCCGCCGGCGAGATTCTGGTGCACACTGATGGAAAGGGGCTGTGGAGGCTTTCCAGAAAAGTGGGTAATCGCCAACAAAAAAGCGGCCTTTTGCCAAATTGCTGGTTTTAATTACCAAAAAGCGGCTTTTTATTGCGAAAAAGCGTTTAAGCGGCCGTTGGTCGCCAAAAATCGGCTTTTAATTGCCAAAAGCAGGCCAAGCGGCCTTTGGTTGCCAAAAGGCGGCTTTAATTGCCAAAAATGAGGTCAAGCGGCCTTTGGTTGCCAAAAAGCGGCTTTATTTTCCAGAGGTGTGTCAAGCGGCCTTTGGTTGCCATAAATCGGCTTTTATTGCCAAAAGCCGATCAAGCGGCCTTCGTTTGCCAAAAAGCGGCTTTAATTACCAAAAGCATGTCAAGCGGCCTTTGGTTGCCAAAAAGCGGCTTTTAATTGCAAAACCTCCTATTTTCAGTCTCCTCCTCCGCAGTCGAACGAATTCACGGGCGTGCCCCAACTGGACAAATGGGTGAGTTACCTTCATTTTAAAGTCCCTAAGGCCCTATTTTAAGACACTTAAGGCCTAATTTCCTTAATTCACTCTATAATCACCATATTTTCAGTTGATGGTGGGCTATTTGACCGCATTTTAAGGCCAATTAACCTTATATTAAGCCTTAAGACACTTAAGGCCAAATAACCTTAATCACCTTAATTAAATCCCTAATTACCCTATTTTCAGTTGATTGTGAATCGGATCGTCAAGTGTCTCGAGGCGCTCAATGGATTTTCCGAAGCGGTTCCCCTCTGCAACCTGTACCAGGAGCGATTTCTCTCCGCTCTGCCCTCCGACTGCATTGCCATCTTTGGGAATTACGGATGGGCGCCACGGCTGGAGTACGAAGCTCGGGGAAAGGTGGAAAATTAGGAATTTAGAGGACTAAAGGGAGGTTTTTTTAGATGTCCATCTCCAAGATTCACCCATTCAACTTCCGATTGCTGAATTGGATGGTAAGGGAAACCGCTTTTTTCTGGCAACCTCAGGCCGCTTTCCTCTTTTTTTGTAACCTCAGGCCGTTTTCTGCTTTTTTATGGCGACCTCAGGCCGCTTTTGATTCTACAAATAGGATAACTCGTCCACTTGATGTTTACAAGCTGTCGCTGTTTACACCGGACGAGTTCTCCCTCAAAATAAATTTTATTGATTTGATTGATAATTTAAAATGTAATGTTAAATTTCTGCGTTTTCCCCATTAAAAAAATAAACTATTTTCATTAAAAAACATATTTTGATTAAAGAATAAAATACACTATTTTAATAAAAATAAAATTTTTTTAATAAATTTTTTTAAACCATTTTCATTAAAAAATATTTTAATTAAAAAAATAAAATAAAATATTTTTAATAAAAAAACTATTTTAACTTTAAAAAAAATATTTTTATTTACATTGATCAATTAAAATCAGTCAGAATTCCTCGCTGTCTGATCTGATCCCGTCTCTGTTGTAATGAGCACCCAAACTTTGCATATTGCACCTCAAAAGTTACGCTTTGGCGTATGTAAGCCCGAAATTTCTCTCTCTCTTTCTCTCTTTCTCTCTTTGTTTGAAAGCATATTTTCACTAAAAATTTTAATTTTTTTAAATAAAAAAATAAATCATTAAAAAAATATTTTGATTAAAAAATAAAATATTTTTTATTTAAAAAAAAATCGCGCGCAGCGCAAAGCGCTGCGTGTGATTTGGGTTGAGTTGGCCCCTGTGTACGCCCGCAAAATTAAATATTATAATTAAAAAATAAAATATTTTAATTAAAAAAATGAAATAAAATATTTTTAATATAAAAAACTATTTTAATTTTAAAAAAATAAATTAAAATCAGCCAGTATTCTCTCTCTCTCTCTCTCTCTCTCTCTCTCTCTCTCTCTCTCTAACTCTCCCTCTTCCAGCCGCTGCCCCGTACCATTCCCTTCAACGTCTCCCGTGGTCAGTGCCCTGTGTTCCCTCCTCCGCAATCACCGAATGAAGTTCACGGTCCTCATCCCGATGCACCGGTCAGCATTGAAAAGGTCAGCCAAAGATTCTAATGAAGATGGTGTTTTTTAGAATATGGCGCCGTCTTCTGATACTCCCCGTTCTGGCGACAAGAGGACTCCCAGCGAGGTGAGATTACCCACTCATTGCCTCACTTTCTCACGGGCTCATGTTCACACGTACTCACAGCTTCTCTCATTGTCTCACTCACTCACATGTTTCAGGTGCTGGTCGACCGGACTCTCCGCTGCCTGGACGATCTGGGCGGCCGCTGCCGACTGAACATCCTGAGCCGAGACTACCAGCGCCTTTACGGAATCTCCTTCCTAAACGCCGTGGCCGCCGTCGGAATCCACCACTTCTCTTCTGTTGCTACCCTCTCCGGTGGCAGAATCGCCTGCAGCATTCAGGACAGGGAATGGTGGTTTGAAATTAAGGTCGGCTTTTATGGGGAAAGACTGAAACAAGGAGATTCAGGATCCAGCCGAGGGAGAGAAGAAAGTTAAGGAGGAAGAGAGGGATCCGGTTGGGACGGAGGGAAAGGAGGGGGAAGAGGAGAAGGGACAGGTGATTAACCCATTCCTTTTTCCATCACAAAACGCTTATTTTGTGCTGTTTTTGGCCATCTTAGGCTGCTTTTTTCTGCTTTTATGGCAACCTAAGGCCGCTTTTTTGATAATCTGAAGCCGCTTTTTTAGCAACTTTAGGCCTCTGTTTTTCGCTTTTTAGCTACCTCAGTCCGCATTTTTTCCGCTTTTTCTGGCGGCCTCAGGCCCTTTCCGCTTTTTTATGACCTCAGGCCGCTTTCCACTTTTTTGGTGACCTTAGGCCGCTTTCCGCTTTTTCTGCCAATCTCAGGCCGCCTTCCGCTTTTTCCTGTGACCTCAGGCCGCCTTCCGCTTTTTATGGCAACCTCAGGCCGCCTTCCGCTTTTTTGGTGACCTCAGGCCGCTTTCCGCTTTTTTGTGACCTCAGGCCGTTTTCCGCTTTTATGGCAACCTCAGGCCGCCTTCCGCTTTCTATTCCGAAAATATGACAACTCGTTCGCTTGATGTTTAGAAGCTGTCCGCTGTTTACACCGAGCGAGTTGTCCTTCAAAATAAATGTTATTTATTTGTCAAATGATTTATAAATTAATTTAAATTAACTTTAATATTTTAAATTAAAATTAATATTGAAAAATAGGTAAAACAGGAATTTTGGCATATTTTCTCTAAAAATCGCGCGCAGCGCGAAGCGCTGCGTGTGATTTGGGTTTTTATAATTAATTTTATTCTATTTCGAGTAGATTATTATATTTTAATTTAATTTTTTTTAAATAAAAAAAACCAATTTTAATTTTTAAAAAAAAACAAATTTTATTTTAAAATATTTTAATTTTTAAATTGAATTTTTATTTTAAATTGAAATGAGCACCCAAAATTTGCTCCTCAGTGCAGGATTCTAATGAGGATGGTGTTTTCAGAATCCGCCGTCGGCTTCCGATGTTCCCCGTTCTGCGGACACGAGGTCTCCCAGCCAGGTGAGATTACTCACGGCCTCACTTTCTCACGCGTTTCAGGTCCTGGTCGACCGGACTCTCCGCTGCCTGGATGAAGCCGGAGGTCGCATCCGTCTGGACCTCCTCAACCGAGACTATCAGCGACTCTACGGGATTTCCTTCCTAAACGCCGTGGCCGCCGTCGGAAAGCACCATTTTTCCTTTATTTCCACCCTCTCCAGAGGGAGAATCGCCTGCAGAATCGACGATAGGATGTGGTGGTTTGAGATTCAGGTCGGTTTTTTTACGATAAAAGCCGAAAAAAAACAAGTTCAGGATCCAGCAGAGGAAGAGAAGAAAGATCCGGTTGAGGAGAAGACTGCAAAAGAGGCGGTGGAGAGACAGGTGCTTAACCCTTTCCATCTTTTTAGTTTTGGCCTCAAAATGACACCATTACTGTGGAAAGAAGGAGACGCCAAAAAGAAGGCCCAAAGAAGCAAGGTCTCCCGGTTCCGGCAACCTCAGGCAGCTTTTTCCGTTTTTTGACAGCCTGAGGCCGCTTTTTTGGCATCCTGAGGCCGCTTTTTTGACAAACTGAAGCCGCTTTTTTTTTCGAAGAAGCTGGTCTCGAAACAGCAGAAGTGGATGCCAAAATTCCCTTACCCTTCAAAAATTAGAATAATGTAATGCAATCGGTAATTTCTGGGTGGTCGCTTTTTCTGGTGACCTAGGATACTCTTCCAGGGAGCTGCTTGTTAGATAGTTTTTAAATGAAAGTTTTTAAACATTTAAAGGGATCTTTTTTATTTCTTCTTTAAGAGTTTTTTGTTTTTAAAAGAGTTTGCAAAGTTATGTTAGAAAATATATCAGTTTGGGGTTCAAATGCGTATTTTTGGAGAAATCTGCTTCTGAAATGCCTTTTTTG
Organism: Oscheius sp. G VE-2021; assembly: GCA_022343465.1. NCBI lineage: Eukaryota > Metazoa > Nematoda > Chromadorea > Rhabditida > Rhabditidae > Oscheius > Oscheius sp. G VE-2021. Next base: position 1,303,127 of record JAJQXH010000013.1, read on the forward strand.
GCCATTCCAGGCGAGGCACCTGTGGATATCCGGAAGTTTAACGAACTACATGCACGGTGTTTACGCGTCCTTCCAGTCCATCGATTTATCGATTTTGTGGTCGTAACTTTCGAATTTCCAATGTTCCCGCCTGAAAAGACGCAGAAAACTCTGGTTATCTAGCATGGTAGCGCCACGAGTTTCACACCGGTACGGGATCGGCGGCAAGGGTAGTCCCGAAAAAGGTCCCTTACGGTTCCTTTAACAGCATTTTTAGGGGTTTTCTATTGTGCAATATGCAAATTTGTGGTGATAATTTCAACTGTAACGGGAGTTAAGAAATTCTCAACTGGCTGGTTCAAAGCTTTTATATGAAAATATTATTTTTAGAAGGAAAACTGTTAATTCTTCCCAATTCTTCCTCGAATTCTTCTAATATTTCCATTTTAATTGAAATGTTTTCAGCAAGACGACACTTCCGACGTAGATATGGATATGGATGAACCGGAACACGCGATGGCCTACGAGGGCAGTGTCTACGTCTTTCCCACTCCCAAATCGTCATACCAGGCCGTTCCTCTCCAGAAGAACCACGAAGCTGCGATTAGTTCGACTCAGGTAGGATACTCTAAAAAACGGAAAGCGGCCTGAGGTTGCCATAAAAAGCGGAAGGCGGCCTGAGGTTGCCCTTAAAGACCTAGATTTTTCGTAACTTTTTCTTTTCAGCCTGTGATCGCTCGCACGATGGCCTGCCTCTGCGAGTTGGAGACGTCGCCCGGCGAGCTGTTCAAGCTCTCCGACCTCAACCAGATCTACGAGCGAAAGTACGGAATGACCTTCATAGACGCCTTGTGGAAGGCCTTTCCCGGCCGTCAATTCAAGGAAATTCCGGAGCTCTCCGGAGGAGAAATTCGCTACGAGACTGGGAACGGAGTGGTCAAGTTCGGCCTCGCGGTTCGTTTTTTTCCCAGTGCTTTCCAGCCGAAAAGCCCGAAATCGGGGCCGTTTCGGGCCATTCTGGATCCTTCTGTGTGTAATCCTGAAAATTTAGAATTCGGCGTCAGCTGCGAGGGAGGTGTCGCCGGAAGTCATCACACTGGTACGTTGAGAGAGAGAGAGACTTGGAAAAAGAAAAAAAAGCTTCAATTTCCAGACTTCCGATGATGATGATGACGTCAGTCCTCGTGCCAGTGTATCGATCGAAGATACTGAAGAAAAGGGGGATAATGTGTCTATGGTGTGATACTCAGTCAAGTGGCATTATGGGGAAGTGAATTTAGGGACTGCCGGTTTCTGCGGAGGATAGGGGAGCTTCGGAGGCGCCGAGGACTCGCAAGGTGGTTTGATGGCAGAGGCAGAGACGCAGACAGGGTTAGAGACGCAGACAGATGACGATGTTAGAGACGCAGAGTCTGAAGTGGAAGACAGATGGGATTCTGTGTTAGAGACGCAGGCAGAAGATGGCAGACATACGTTAGAGACGCAGAAAGAGAGGGCTTCGAAGCATCATAGAGATGACGCCGTGTTTAGAGCGTTAGAGACGCAGAGAGAAAGAACCGAAAAGTTAGAGACGCAGACATCAGCGGTAGAGACGCTGTCCAATGAGACAGTGTGGACTAGCAGAGACGGAGAGAGATCTTAGAGACGCAGACACAGATGGCACTGTCTGTGTTAGAAACGCAGATACGAAACGGCAAAATGTTAGAGACGCAGATATGAGAGAGAGAGCATGGAAGTATTAGAGACGCAGAGAGAGGGAATTGAAGCGCTAGAGACGCAGGCACCAATGACAGTGCTGTGAGAGTCAGAGAAGCAGACAAAAGAGATAGTACGAGGAGTACGAGAGACGCATACATGAAGTCAAGTTTATGGCTTAGTGTTCGAGACGCAGACAGTGGGGAGAGAGTCAGAGAAAAGTGGGAACAGGGGCGGACACGAAAACGGACAAGATGTTAAAAACAGAGATAACTGGCAGTTTGTGGAGATTAGAGACGCAGAAAACGGAGTGTATCAGAGACGGAGACAGTGTGAGAAGGTTAGAGACGCAGGCAGTGTGAGAGAGTTAGAGACGCAGACAGGGTGAGACGGTTAGAGACCAGCTAAGGATGAGAGACACAGACGGGAGACAGATGAATGTGAGAAGAGTGTTAGAGACGCAGGCAGTGAAGAGTCAGATAGAGCGGGAATAGGGGCAGAGACGCCTACAAATTGTGAGATAGTTAGAGAGCAGCAGAGGATGAGAGACGCAGACATCACAGTCTATGAGAAGTTAGAGAAGCAGACATAATTCCCTCTTTTTTTCAGCGACCCAGAGAAGATGAGCGTGACCACGGACCCGTCCGCTTCCCCTGCCCTTCGCCTTCCGAGAGGAATGTGTACATTTCGCAGGAGGTAATGTTCTCTCTGCAATATTCTAATTAGGGGAGTGATTTTAGGGCCAGAGATTCATCACCTACGACCACTTTGTGTACGAAGAATATGGACAGGAGCCTGAGGATCCCCTCTTTCTCAGTCGATGCACCCGATTGCCTGAGAATTTTACTGTGAGTTTTAGAGAGAGAGAGAGAGAGGAGGTTAGAGACGCAGACAGTGAGAGAAGGTTAGAGACGCAGACAGTGAGAGGAGGTTAGAGACGCAGAAAGTGGGAAGAGAGGCAGAGAACGAGAGAAGGTTAGAGACGCAGAGAGTGAGAGAAGGTTAGAGACGCAGACAGTGAGATAAGGTTAGAGACGCAGACAGTGGGAGGAGGTTAGAGACGCACACAGTGAGAGAATGGAGGAGAGAGGTGTAATATTCTAATTTCAGACTATGGTGGAGCGTGTGGTTAAGTGTCTGCGCCAGAACGGAGGTCGACTGGAGGAGATGGAGCTCTGCTCCATCTATGCTAATCACTTTGGAGGTGATTTGAAGAAGGAATGGAAGAAGGTCTACGATGCGCAGAAACACCTCACCCTGGAGAAGAAGGCGTTTTTCGACGAACACGTTAGTAGGGAGAGAGGGAGAGACAGAGAAAGAAAGATAGAGAGAGACAGAGAGAGAGAGAAAAATAGAGAGAGAGACAGAGAGAAATTACCTATTGATTCAGGTTTTCATCGTTCCTCAGTCGGCGGGAGGTTCGGTATACTTCGAATTGAAGAAGGATTGCGTAAGTTTTTTATTGCCACCCTGATTTGCATATAGCACCCTAAAAACTACTCTTTGGTGCCATTTTATGCCTAATAGCATTTTCCAGAAAATATGATTTTCCATTTATTTGACTAAAAAGCTACCAGCTGGCTGTCAGGAAGTTCCCAAAATGACCCCATTTCAATGGAAATACCAGCCGGCTGTCTGGAAAGGATGGAAGTGAAATGATTTAAGTCGATTTCTAAGTGGTCTAAGGAGATTTCAGAAAACTGGCTGCCTGGAATTTTGCGAAATTATATAATTTTGAGGGCAAAAGTGCCACCTGGCTGTCAATAATGGGCATAAATGACGTCAATTAAGAAGAAGGCGGAATGTTGAGATCCCAACAAAACGAGGCCTCGGAGCGGTTCAAGCGGCCTATGGTTCTCAAAAAGCGGCTTTAAATTGCCAAAAACAAGCCAAGCGGCTTTTTATTGTTAAAAAGCAGGTCAAGCGGCTGGTAATTTCCAAAAGCCCAGATTTCTGCTCCTGAAATGCCTCAAATTTGCTGTGTTTTCTGTGCTAAAATCTTAAAAATGCAGCAAATAAAATTTAATTTATAAAAACTTCCAATTTAAACAATCTTAAAATTTCCTTTTCTTAATAAATACTATATTTTCAGATGTTCAAGTCGAAGACGAATCCTGGCCGCTTGTCCATCGAGAGAATTGAGGAAGAAAGCTATGGAATTTGCCTGCAGGTAGCTTTTTTACTTCTTTTTTACTCTTTCTAGTCTGTCTTCCAGCCAAACGACCAGGGTTCGATCCCGGCCGGTGCCCTTTTTTCTTCCCTTGCTAATATTCCAATTTCAGAACGACGCTGAGGAGAGGGGACGTGTCCCTGGAGGAGCGGATGCGAAGAGGCCGCGCTGCGGCTAATCAAAGAAGACGGAAAGGCGGCCGAAGCCTGCCAAAAAGACGTCTTTTATTTTGTACAATTTAATAGTCTGTTGATTTTTATTAATAAAGTGTTCGTTGGAATTTTCTTTTTTCCCTAGAGTTAGTGGCAAGGCCACTTTTTACTTTGTGCCATTTTTCTCGTTTTTTAGTCAAGCGGCCTTTGGTTGCCAAAAGCGGCTTTTCTTTCTAAAAAATAAAATGCACTTAAAGCGGCCTTTGGTTGCCAAAAAGCGGTCCAAGCGGCCTTTGGTTGCCAAAAAGCGGCTTTTCTTTCTCAGGAAAAGCATTTCAAGCGGCCTTTGGTTGCCAAAAAAATTTTTTATATTTTAGCGGCAGAATGGGTCGCGACTCCTCTCCAAATTTGCCTCTGAACGACGACCGAGCCAGGAGCGACAATTCCAAGATAGAGGTGAGGGATTTTCAACAAAGAAACCGCATTTTCTTTAAAATTTCACAGAAAATTACAAAAAAAAATCAATGAAATATCCCTCTTTTTCAGGCCAGGATAGCGGACGTTGCTGGTGGTTTCGACGGGAACATTCCCGCTTTCGAGGTATTTTCTTTTTCTTTTTTAATAAATAAAAAATATATTTTTTTTAAAAAAAAATTCATTAAATGAATATTTTTTATTAATGAAAAAAATATTTTAATAGTTTTAAAAAAGTAAATGAAAAATTCCAGAACCTCCCTTCGCCGTGGGAGACCAGACGTCGTTCCGATCCGACCCTGATGCAGCCCCTCTTGAGTCTTCTGGAAAAATGCACTCAGGAATACATCCAAGCCAATCTGTAAGTGTTTCTCTGATCCTGTATGCTAATTCCATTTGATTATGTGACCTTGTATGCTAATTCCGTACCTTTATATTTAAATTTTGAAAAATCATAAAAATACGTCCTTAAAATTACCTTAATCTCTAAAAAAAACCCTAAAAAATTTCACAGACTGTGATCCTGTATGCTAATTCCATTTTTCAAATGCCAGATCGTCTAAAAATCACACGTAATATCTAAAAATTAAAATCACCTAAAATTTAAAATAAAAATATCTAAAATTTAAAATTACCGTAATCTCTAAAAAAAAGTACCCTAAAAATTACCTTCACGTCATAAAATTACGTCCTTAAAATTACCTTAATGTTTAAGAAAAACCTAAAATTCCATTTACGTCATAAAATTACGTCTTTAAAATCCTTATTCTCTAAAAATACCTTAAAATTACTTTAATTTCATAAAAATACGTCTTTAAAATTAGCGTAATCTCTAAAAAAAAAAAGTACCTTAAAAATTACCTTCACGTCATAAAATTACGTTCTTAAAATTACCTTAATGTCTAAAAAAAACCTAAAATTACCTTAATCTCGAAAAAAACCCTAAAAATTTCAGCGACTCTGATCCTGTATGCAAATTCTATTTTCAGGGGCCAGATCATGAGCGAGTTGTCCGAGCTGACGCCGTCAATTGGCAAGTGTTTCGCCTCGAGTGAAATGAGCTCTCGTGAGTTTTCCTCTTATATTCTAATTTATCCAATTTCACCGTTTATATTCCAATTTATCTAATTTCCTCGTTTATATTCTAATTTAGCCGAGGCTTTCCGCAAGTTCTCCATTCTCTTCTGCACCCTAATCAAGCAGAAGGACCGCCTTCCCAGGATTCTCGCCCTCTCCGCTCTGGAAAAGGTTCTGGCCTCCGGAAACGCCCTCAATTCTACTTTCTTTGAGCCTCATGATGAGGTATTTGGCCTTTTTAAGCAGAAGTAATCAATTGGAATCTAGGAGAGCAGTAAGATTACGGTCTTCTCCATCTTGGTGACGCTTCTGCTGGCGTCAGATGACGTGGATATCCTCAATGGGGCCCTCCAGTGCATGCTTAGAATGGTGGGATTTTGAGAGAAGATCTGGCGACCTCAGGCCGCTTTCCGCTTTTTCTGGCGACCTCGGGCCGCTCTCCGCTTTTTTCTGACGACCTCAGGCCGCTTCCCGTTTTTTTGGCAACCTCAGGCCGCTTTCCGCTTTTTTTCCGGTGACCTCAGGCCGCTTGCCGTTTTTTTCTGGCAACCTCAGGCCGCTTTCCCCTTTTTTTCTGGCAACCTCAGGCCGCTTTCTTTAATTTTATAGTTTGACCGATTTTTTAAAAAAAATTAACATTTTTTTAATAATTAAAAAAAGTTTTCTAATTGTATAACCAAATTTTAATTTTAAGAAAAAAAATTTCTAAAATTTAAAATTTGAATTTTTTAATAAATAAAATCGAGTTTTCTATAAATATAACCAACTTTAATTTTAAAATTTTAATTATATTTAATTTCAGAAAATAAACTGACCATCTTACTGTTTTTTTTAAAATTTAATTTTAATTAAGTTTATTTTTAGAATAAACGATAAACAGAAAAATAAACGGCCACATCTTACTGTACCCCGAATTTCAGCTGTGTGCCGCCTCCACCTGGAGCATCACGACGGAGGAGTTCTTCAAAGGAGGAGATAGCTCTCCCTTCGCTCGACTGAAGAAGGCTTTGGGTTCTAAAGGATGCCGCGTTCCTGCGGTCAGTTAGCCTCCTTATATTCTAATTTATAACCCATTTTCCTATTAATCCAGGTTAATGTAGGTTATGGTCGAGGGATGCCGACTTCTCCTGTTCTTTGCCTCTTTCTCTAACGGAGCCAGGAGATTAAAGGAGATTTATCCCAATCTGCACATAGGGTTAATTAAGGTTTTTTTAAAGGTTTTTAGGATGTAAAAATCGATTTTTAGGTTTTCTTCGATGGGCTCGAGTTGATGGAGAGGGGATTCAGGAGGGTGAAGGAGGCGCTAGCCGTTTTCAAGAGGAAGACCTTCTTCAGGGAATACCACGTATTCGTCGCTTTGGAGGAATGGTAGGGGAATACGGTAGCAGTGTTAGAGACGCAGAGACAGGAAAAAAGAGGATTAGAGACGCAGAGACAGGAAGAGGGTTAGAGACGGAGAGAGAGGAAGAGGGTTAGAGACGGAGAGAAAGGGAGAGGGTTAGAGACGCAGAGACAGGAAGAGGGTTAGAGACGCAGAGACAGAGAGATTCATCTAATCCCTCCATTTCAGCCACCTCGTTCCTTCCCTGAACATCCTCCTCGAAATGAACCTCAAATGTGCTTCCCTCTCTCCTCCGAATCCCTACACCTTCCTCGACCGGATTCTCGCAACCACCCACGGTCTGCTCTTTCTGAGCCGCGTTCCGGAAATGGCCTCGGTCGTCCAATCTCTCTGTTTATTGGCAAAGGAAGAGGCTGTAAGTTAACTTTGACAATATTTTTTTAAAAATTTTTATTAGATTTTTTTTTATTTTTAAAATAAAGTTTAAAAAAGTTAAATATTTTTCTCAGTTTTTAATTAAATGTTTTTATATTTTTTTAATGTATTTATTTACATTTTAATAGATTGTTTAATTTTTAAAATAGTTTTTTTTCTTTTTTAAAATAGATTTTTAAATTCTTAAAATAGATTTTTTTAAAATTTTAAAATTAATTTTTTTAAAATTTTAATATAGATTGTTTTCATTTTAAATAGATTTTTTTATTGTTTTAGTTGTTAAAATTGTTTTTTATAAAATAGTTTTATAAAAAAATGTAAACTAGATTTTTTTTAATTTTTAAAATTGATTTTTTAAAATATCCGTTTTTAAAAATTTTATAATAGACTTTTTTAATTTTTAAAATTTAAATGGGATGTTTGCTTTCAGGATAAGAAGAAATCGAATTTCGATCCTTCGGGCCCGTCGGCGAGAAGTCTTCTCGATAGGATTTCTGCCGGTTGGATGGTTCTCTCCTTCTGCGACAAGCTGAAAGCCATGCGGTAAGACAAATTAACATATGCCTTAAAACCCTAAAAAATTACCTTAACGTCATAAAAAATACGTCCTTAAAATTACCTTAATGTCTAAAAAATACCTTAAAAATTACCTTTACGTCATTAAAATATGTCCTTAAAATTAATTAATGTCTAAAAAATTATTCCCTAAAATTACCTTTACGTCATAAAAATACGTCCCTAAAATTACCTTAAAACCTTTAAAAAAAAACCTAAAATTACGGCTTTATCATGGATTAGCGGTCCATAAAAATAAATTATAAAGGCCATAAAAAGTTTAAAAACAAAATTTTATTTTTTTATGTCGTAAACTTTAGGAGGTTATTTATAACAAATTTTCTATATTCTCATTAAATTAAATAATAAGATTTTTTTAAAGTTTAAAATTTTAAAAAGGTTAATTTTTTTTTAAATAAGTAAAAAAAAATAATTTGTTTTTATTGTTTCTAAAATTTCGATGGAGCGTTGTAATTTTGATGGATTACGAAAATTTATTTTATAAAAGTTTAAAAATTTAAAGGTTTTTTAAATTAATTATTTTCGTATTTTTTCAGTGGCGACGTGGAGAAAACCGTGGCTGAGGAGGGAGTCGTGGAATTCTTCTCTAAATTGCAGCTTCCGGCTGTGAGGCACGAGTTTAATGGGATAATCGGAGGAGGCCACTTCCATCTGTTGCTGGAGGGGGTTGTCTCATTGAAGGTTCACCAAATTCCCGTGTTTTGAGCGCATTATTCAAATTTCAGGATAAGAAACCTGCATATTGTGACTCCAAACTGCAGATGTTGCTGTTTCTCATAAATGCGTCCCTGGAGGGAGACAGGGACGACGGATCCTGGCTGGAGAATAGCAGGAGAATGTACAAGAGCATCAAGGGGAGGGATTTGAGGTGAGCTTTTTTGTCAACTAAGGGCCGCTTGTCCTGCTTTTGGAGAATTAAAAGCCGCTTGATCTGCTTTAAATTAAAAGCCGCTTTTTGGCAATCATAGGCAACTTAGACTGATTTTGGCAATTAAAAGCCGCTTTTGGCAACAAAAGACCACTTGATCTCATTAAATTAAAAGCCGCTTTTGGCAACAAAAGGCCGCTTTGTGACAATTCAAAGCCGCTTTTTGGCAACCAAAGGCCGCTTAACCTGTTTTTTGCAACTTAAAAGCTGCGTTTTTGCAACCAAAGGCCGCTTGGTTTTTAGTGTTTTTAGTAATTTTAAGCACACATTTTACTGAAATCAGTGCCTGGAAAATTATTAAATATTAAAAAGTTTCCAATTTTTTATGGTTTTTTTGTAAATCAAATATTTAAAACTATTAAAAAACCTTTTTATTTTTTTTTCAGAGACATTCCTGGAATCGACGACGCGCCCCTCGGCTGCCTTACGCGCGACGGAGCCCTCGACACCACCGATCTGAGCAAGTTGGCCGGCACCTTTGCCCGAAATCTCTCCAGGTACGGGCGCATTTGGCAGCCAAAGGCCGCTTAACCACCATTTTAACCTACAGTACACCAATCTACCGTACTTTCAGGCTCTCCTCCAAGGGAATCACGGAAAACCAAATCTGTAGACTTCATCTCGCCGATTTCTTGGTGATTTCCCTTTCATTATGCTAATTTTCGGGATTTTTAGTGCACGGCGGAGGAGGGGAGGATCAGAAACAGCGTCCTCCATGCCCTTCTGGAGAACGACTTCATCGCCATCATTCAAGAGACGCTTAGGGTTCGTTTGGTGCTTAATTTAAGGCCTTAAATGTCCTTAATGGTCTTTAATGCCGTTAAGGGCATTGAAATCAGTTAAGGGCATTAAAGGCACTAAATTAAGCATTAGAGGTCCTTAATTTAAAGCCTTAAATAAGACCTTAATCCTTAAATTTAGGAACAGTTGAAGGTTGCCCTCCCTCGATTCCACGCCGGTATGGCCGACGTTGCCGAAGAGCAGAGCCAACTCCTCAGATTTGCCCTACCGACAATTAGGATTCTGGATTACTGTATAGATATCGATCAGAAGGTAATTAGAATTTTACAACGAAACCCACCCTTTCTGGCCGCTTCTGGCAACCTCAGGCCGCTTTTCGCTTTTTTATGGCGAGCTCAGGCCGCTTTTTTCGGTAACCTCAGGCCGCTTACCGCTTTTTCTGACAACCTAAGGCCGCTTTCCGCTTTTTCTGGCTACCTCAGGCCGCTTACCGCTTTTTATGGCAACCTCAGGCCGCTTTCCGCTTTTTATGGCAACCTCAGGCCGCTTTTCCTCCCTAAAATTCTAATTTCAGATCTCCGTCCTCACCCCCGCCCTCGTCGAGGCCATGCTGGGTCTGTTGACCATCTCATCCCACTCGAACGGCCAGTCTCCCTCCAACTCATTAGCATCCAACGCGAGATTCGCAATTATCAAGCTGCTGAAGGCCAATCTCTTCCTCAAAACCACCGTAATCCTTACCGTAATCCCGCAATTCATGTGATTTTCAGGGGTCCCTACTTGTTTTGACTGTTCTGGTGGGAAAAGGCTCGAAGATCCCCAGATTCCACGACGAATTGATCGAACTCCTCCACGTGATGCTGCCATCGCAGCGCCCTATTCCAATTGCGAGGGCAGATCTCAACATGGTTGGGCTCCTGTATTCTAATTGATCATAAGTGCCTCGAAATTACCTTTACGTCATAAAATTCGTCCTTAAAATTACCCTAATGTAAAAAACCTAAAATTTCCTTGACGTCATAAGAATATGTCCTGAATATTACCTTAGGGTCTATAAATGACCTAAAATTATGGCTTTATCGTGGATTAGTGTTCCATAAAGATAAATTTTTTATGGTCCATAAAGAGTTCTAAAACAAAAGTTTAAAAAAAACTTTTTTAAACATTTTGTAAACTGTGTAGCAAGGTTTACATTTTCTCAATAAATTAAATAATGCGGAAATTTTAAAAAATGTTAAATTTAATTTAAAAATTAATTTCAAAAAAAAATAATTTTTTATTGTGTCTGAAATTTCAATGGACCGTTGTCTTTTAATTTATTGAACCCTAATCCAGGTTTTCAGTTGAAATTCGACTTTTTCTCGTAAATAACTTGAAGATGATTTTTTTACAATACATTTTTTTAAAAATCCGGCCGCAATATTTTAAAAATCAGGCTTTAATAAAAACAATTTAAAGTTAAAGTTGAATTTTTTGAACGTAAATGAAGATCAATTTTCAATCAAATTTCGAATTTTCACCAAAGGGGGACCCTTATTTTTTAAAAAACGGTAAAATTTACATTTTTGAAAACTTGGATGCCCTCTCTAATTGATGTCTAATCGTTTTCAGACCGCCAAAATGGACGAGGAACATAGTACAGCAAATTTTTTTTAATATATTAAAAATTGCATTTTTATTATATTAAATTTTGGTTTTTTTTACATTTTCGAAACTTTTAGTAATTTCTCTCTTTCTCTTTTTATAATTTTTTTTAAAAAACATTACAAATATTTAATACAATAAAAATAAATTTTTAATATTTTTTTTAAATTAAAATTTTTTTTTGTTTTTTTTATTCTAATTGATCGATCATTATTTTCAGGCCGCCAAACTGGACGAGGAACACAGTTCGGCAATGCAGCTGTGGATGGAGAACATTTCCACTTTGGCGGACACCGGATTGGCCCACGTTCTCCTGAGCAACGACCCCTCGGTCCACGATAAGAACGTCCGCCTCATCGAGAAGATTCTCAGCTATGGTCATTGGAATATGGCGGATTTCTTCGCATGGTATCGATTGGAATTTTATTTTATTTTAATTTATTTATTTATTTATTCAAACGGGATCGCGGTTTTGTCTACAAATCGATTGGAATATGACGCTTTTAAGAGTTTCAGGGTGATTCTGGACTATGTCGGATTAGCCCTTGGTGGAGGAAAATACCTTCCTAAAGGTACTTCCCTTTCTAAGGAAATCGGGATTGAGGAGATTTCCGACAGTGAAAAGGAAGAGGAGGAGATCGGAATCAAGGTAAGGGAAGAGAGAAAGCGGCCTGAGGTCGCCAGTAAAAAGCGAAAGGCGGCCTGAGGTTGCTAGAAAAAAGCGGAGGGCGGCCTGAGGTTGCCGGGAAAAAAGCGGAAAGCGGCCTGAGGTCGCCAGTAAAAAGCGGAAAGCAGCCTGACGTTGCCGGAAATCTGAAAGCGGCCTGATGAGGTTGCCTGAAAAAAGCAGAAAGCGGCCTAAGGCTGCCGGAAAACGCAGAAAGCGGCCTGAGGTTGTCGGAAAAAAACAGAAAGCGGCCTGAGGTTGCCAGAAAAAAGCGGAAAGCGGCCTGAGGTTGCCAGAAAAAGCGGAATGCGGCCTGAGGTTGCCAGAAAAAGCGGAAAGCGGCTTGAGATCACCGGAAATGGCAGAAAGCGGCCTGATGGTTACACTCATATGGCAGCCTACGACCGCTTTTCCCGCATAAAACAACATTAAAAATTTAAAAATTCAACTGAATTTTATATTTTTTAAACAAAATTTTCATTTTTCAATTAACTTTAATTTAAAAATGATATTTAATTTAAATTTTTAACTGTAATTATGTTTTTTTTTATTTTAAAATTTAATTTTAAGAAAAAATTTTGTTTATCTTTTTTTTTAATTAAAAGGAAGAGAGGGATAGTCCCACTAAAACCTTTTTTCAAACTTTTCCGTTTTTTTCACGCTTGTCCGGTAGCCTAAGGCCGCTTTTTCACGCGCATATGAAAGTCTAAGGCCTCTTTTTTTTATACTCATATGACAGCCTAAGGCCTCTTTTTTACACTCATATGACAGCCTAAGGCCGCTTTTCCTGCATAAAATTTATACTATAAATCAACATAAAGCATCTGAAACTTTATTTTTTCAGCTGCGGGCCTCCTCCGCCGATGCTCGCCTCATGCTCACCTTCTGCCGTCTCGTCTGTACCGGCCGCTTTGCCAAAGCGATTGCCAATTCCCTGCCGCACTGCGACTACGCCATGTCCTCCATCTTCAGCCTCTTCTGTCGTCCCTGGAATAAGAGCTCCCGCCAGGACCTCTATCAGGAATCCGTTCTGGTATGCTAATTTGGACTAATTTTGGTCCAATTATTGATCATTTCTATCCTGGTTTAGCGGTCCTTTAAAATCATAGCGGCCCATTAAAAAAAAGTTAAAAATTAAACAAAAAAATTATTGTATTTAATGTGATCTTTTGGTTTTTTAGACTTAAAAAAATGTAAAAATAATTTTTTTTTGGAATGCATTATTTTTTTTAGAGAGAATACAGGGCGAAGAGAAAATCTACTGGAAGTCGAAAAATTAAAAAAAAAAGAACAAAATTTTTTCTTTAAATTTTAATTTTTATGGCTGTAATTTTTAAGTACCGCTAATAGAATCTTTCTTTTTGTCCAATGATTGATCATTTCAGGAGATTATCGAGGCCGTCCTCAGCAGTGACAACGGCTGGGAACTCCACAAGCACGGAGAGAACGGCCGCAGGGGTGAGCAGTTGATTAGCATATTGACATGGAAATCGGTGTTTAGAGACGATTGTTGCGCGTCTTCTCAAAATTTTGGTCAAGTTTATGGTGGATGGCCGGCAGAATCCGGTACTGGTGGGCAAGGCGGCCGAGATTCTGAAGAGAGTCTTGGAGAAGGATCCGAGGAAAAAACACCAAGTAAGGGGGATTTCTCTCTTTACGTTTACGTCTTAAAATTGCGTCCCTAAAATTACCTTAATATCTTTAAAAAGTGCCCTAAAATCACCTTTTTGTCATAAAAACCGTCCTTAAAATTAACTTAATTTCTAAAAAAAAACCTAAAATCACTTTTTTGTCATAAAAATACGTGTTGGATGCATATAGAAAAAAGCGGCTTTCGGCTGTCGTTTGTAAAAAGCGGCTTTTTTCTTTTTCAGGTGATCTAATAAAATAATAATATTTTATTTAAATTCAGAACTTTAACTGGGGTTTCTAATTTTATCACCAGATTTTAATTTCAATTTTAAAATTTACATTTTTTTCATTAAAAACAACTTTTTTTTTTAAATTTTCAAACTAATTTTTATTAAATTTTAAAAATAAAACCTAGTTTTTTTTATTATTATAACCTTAATTTAAAAAATTGGGTTATTATATTATAACCATATTTCAATTTTAAAAGTTTAGCATTTTATTTTTTTTAAATTTAAATATAGTGCAGTTTCTTTAATGTAAAATTTAAAAAAAATTATATCTATTTCAAATCGTAGTTGAAGCAACTTTGTAAACTATGTTCATTTAATATAAAAAAGCGGACAGCGGCCTGAGGTTGTCAGAAAAAGTATTTATAGAAAAAGAATTATAAAAGTATAGAAAAAGAATTTTCGGAATAAAATTGTCAAAACAAAAAAATCTAAAGTAGAAAAAGCGGCTGGAAAGAATTTTATAAATTACTCTCTCTCTCTCTCTCTCTCTCTCTCTCTCTTTCTTTCTTTCTCTCTCCCCCTCTCTTTCTCTCTCTCTCCCCCCTCTCTTTCTCTCTCTCTCTCTCTCTCTTTCTCTCTCCCCCTCTCTCTCTCTTTCTCTCTCCCCCCCTCTCTTTCTCTCTCTCTCTCTCTCTCTCTCTCTCTCTCTCTCTCTCTCTCTCTCTCTCAAGAACCCTCTTTCAGCTCGTCCACAACTTCTCCGCCGGCCTCTTTGTCCCTCTTCTCCGCCGCATTGTAGAAGAGCCCACCACCGAGATCAAGGCCGCCGTGACCGCCATCTGCCAGATCCTCGTATCAATTACTCCCTCAGATGTAAGCTTCGTTTTTCTACCCTAAATTGTTTCCCATATCTTCTTAAAGCCCACTTTCCAGTCCGGAATGCTCTACTTCGCCCTCTTCTCCTCCACCGAGCCTAGAATTCAACCTATGCAGGCCCTCCTGGAGCTGATCGAATGCGACCCGAAGGACCCCTACTTCAACATGGAGATCGTCAGCCAGCTCTACGCCCTTGCGGCCACGGGAGGTGATTCTTCAATTTAACAAAAGGCTAAGTTTTTAATAAATTACTATTTTGATTCTGCCCTGGATTAGGGTTCCATAAACTATATTATAATGGTCCTTTTTTATTTTAGACTTTTATTTTAAATTGCACCCATTATTTAATTTAATGAAAATATATAAACCTTGTTATAAATACACAATTTACAATTTTCTTAAATGCTCAAAAAAGGTATTTTTTATCCCTTACCAGGGAACCCCGTGAACCGACCTCCGGAGATTTCAATCGAGGTATACCCTATCCTGTTAGGCACCTTATGAAGAGTTGGTTAAAAAAATTTAGCTGCTTAATGGCCTTTAGAGCCGAGTTTTCGACGATTTTCTGCGCGCCGATTCGCCGTTTTTGGCGCCGCCGTCCTTTTAAGCGGCGGCCGCGCTGTCGCTGCCACCACCTCCGGTGGTCCAGTGGCAAGCGCCTCTCTTCATAACCAGACTGTCCGGAGGTCGGTTCACGGGGTTCCCTGGTTAGTATTTTTTATTTAAGGACGTATTTTTATGACGTGAAGGTAATTTTAAGCTTATTTTACACATTAAGGTAATTTTAAGAAAATTTGAATATACCCCTACAATTAAGGGGCAGTTATAATATAAGTTTGTGGACCGCCGATCCAGGATAGAGCCGTTTAATTTAATTGTTAATTTTCTTTAAAAAGGAGATTTCAGTTGACCAGGAGGGCGACTTCTCTCTCTTCCCTGGCTTGGGGCCCGTAGCTGCCGATCCTCCCGCCGTTCAGAAATTCCGTCTCGTGGACACTGATCTTCAAGCTCGCGAGGAGCAGTCGGCCGAGTGCGTTTCCCTTTATTTCAATGAGACAACGCCATTTTCAGAGTTGAGAAGTCTAAGAGGAGCCGAGAGGCCAGGGCTGGAAGGAGGGTGGCGGGGGCGGTCAGCCGCCATGCGGATCAGCAGTCTTGTGAGGCCGTCGAGGGTGTCATCAAAAGGTAGAGAGAGAGAGAGAGAAAGAGAGAGAGAGAGAGAGAGAGAGGGAGAGAGAGATACAAAAAGAGAGACACAGAGAGAGATTCTAGAGAAATGAGATAATTTCAGCATGGAAGGCATCAACAAGAAGAAAATTTCGCCCCCTCCTGGACTGAAATTTGAATAGTCGCATGGTTACTGTATCTTGTTAAGATTGTTGACGTTTACAAGTTGTTACGGTTGTTTTGATCTCATTTGTTAAATGAATTTCGTTGTTGTATCTTTGTAATTTAATGCGATTGGCTAGAACTGAGTTCATTGATCAACAGGTAACAAAGAGACAACAACAAATGGAATATAACAACGAAAATCAACAAAAGAGGGGATCCTGGCCACGGCTACCGGCGATTGTCGTAGCATCCGAATTCTGCGTACGGGTTGTCCGAGGTGCTCTGCGCCGGCTTCTGATTCTGCTTCTGAAAAAAGGTCAATCAATTTGGAATCAGGAGATAATGGCTTTAGAAAGGCGGTCGCCAGTAAAAAAGCGGCCTGAGGTTACCGGAAAAAGCGGCCTGAGGTCACAAAAAAACGGAAAGCGGCCTGAGGTCGCCAGTAAAAAGCGGAAAGCGGCCAGAGGTTGCAATAAAAAGCAGAAAGTGGCCTGAGGCCGCCAGTAAAAAGCGGAAAGCGGCCTTAGGTTGCCATAAAAAAAAGCGGAAAGCGGCCTGAGGTCGCCAGTAAAAAGCGGAAAGCGGCCTGAGGTCGCCATAAAAAAGCGGAAAGCAGCCTGAGGTCACAAAAAAACGGAAAGCGGCCTGAGGTCGCCAGTAAAAAGCGGAAAGCGGCCAGAGGTTGCAATAAAAAGCAGAAAGTGGCCTGAGGCCGCCAGTAAAAAGCGGAAAGCGGCCTTAGGTTGCCATAAAAAAAAGCGGAAAGCGGCCTGAGGTCGCCAGTAAAAAGCGGAAAGCGGCCTGAGGTCGCCATAAAAAAGCGGAAAGCAGCCTGAGGTTAAAGTGAGACGTACGGCCATGTCGGGGACCTGAATGGGTCCGCTGGGGTCAGATCTAGAAGGCTTGGAGAAGGTGTCCATGGTGCTGCGTTGCTGCCACTGGAAGCCACGGCCGCGTCCTCTGAAGCCACGGTTGTGGCCTCCGCGGCCTCTGCCTCCTCCACGATGGCTCTCACCGCCGGGCTCTTCGAAACGAACAGATCGATTGTGGTTCCTCTTTCTGCCACCTGAAAATAGAAGATTAGAGAAGTTTAAAAGAAGTTTTTAGCGTTAGTTTCAATTATCTGACAGTTGCATTATTCTAGGTCATTAAAATCAAAAGAAAGCGGCCTGAAGTTGGCATAATCCGAAGAAAGCGGCCTGAGGTTGTCAACATCCAACAAAAGCGGCATGAGGTTGTAAAACCCGAAGAATGCGGCCTGAGGTGGTCAACATCTAAAGAAAGCGGCCTGAGGTTGTCAAGATCCGAAGAAAGCGGCCTGAGGTTGTCAAGATCCTAAGAAAGCGGCCTGAGGTTGGCATAATCCGAAGAAGGCGGCCGTAGGTTGTCAAGATCGGAAGAAAGCGACCTGAGGTTGGCAACAACCGAATAAAGCGGCCTTAGGTTGTCGAAAAAAGAAGAAAGCGGCCTTAGGTTGTCAAGATTCGAAGAACGCGGCCTGAGGTTGTGAGATCAGAAGAAAGCGGCCACCAGGAGCGGCCTACTGCTGCCAACAGCGGCCCCATCCACGCTTCCTGCTCCTGCCAGTCGCAATATTCCATTTACTTGACCTGTTATTGTCAGCCACGATCTATTGCTACCAGCCGCGACCAAAATCCAAGTCCGGGTCTTTAATTAGACCACACCAATTGATAGCCTTTCCCTGAAAATCCGCCGTTTCCTCCAAAACCCCACCATTTTCCACATTCTTGGCTGCGTTCCTCTTATTCCGGTAGGCCTTCTCCTGCTCATCGTCACTGAACACCGCCTCGTCTTCGTCACTCTCCACCGCCTCCTTCTTATTCCACGCGCCCGCCAGATTCGAATCGATCAGCTTCTTCGTGAAATCCTCTACCGTCGGCGCGTAGAAGACCTCCTGTCCCACGGGGATCTCAGAAGCCTAAAAATTAGAAAAAAAGTTTTTGAAAGAGCAAAACCTCAGTTTTGGAGCCGAATCTGATGCAGTAGAGGGCCTCCTTGACAGTTCCAATCACATCGAACACCGAACCCAGAGATTTTCCTTCCTGAAAAACAATCCTTTAATAATCGCTAGTTGTCTGCGTCTCTAACCCATCTCTAATTATCTACGTCTCTAACCCATCTCTAGGTGTCTGCGTCTCTAACCCATCTATAATTATCTGACAAGGGAACAGTCAGAACCTGCCCGTGGGATTAAATTATGTGGTACGCATAATTCTGTAGCTTATATAGTAGGAAACCAATAGCCGATCTCCAAATCTGCTAAACGACCTCCGGCTTGGAGTAATGCGCGTTCAAAGATTGGAAGCATCCGCCGCCGCGGGCGCACCTCGCCTTATCAAGGCCGCCGCCGCCATTAGCCGCCGTGGCAAAGTGGCGCAGCGGCAGTGTGCCTGACTGGCAAGCGGAAGGTCACGGGTTCGACTCCCCACCGCTGCAGTTATTTTGCTTTTTGTTTATGTAGCTTCCAATTTCGTAATGTTTCGCGTATTGCATATGTTTTCGTATTGTTTCGCGAGGAATTCGCAAACACCGACCTTCACGGAATTCGGTTGGTCAGCTGTCATTCATCGGAATGGCGAAGCTGTCTCAACGCATCGTCGCCAATTTGGCCTTCGAGTTTCTCCACATTGGAGCCCCTGTAGCTTGTGAGGAAGCGAAGAAGATTGCCAACGCTATCAAGGACATTCTACTCGACGCAGTACTGCTACGCAGTACGGTTCAGTACTGCTTTGACGTTAGCCAGCACCCGGATTGCGAAGAATTATCTTGCAGTCGCATTTCATTCGTCCGTTGTGCCTACTGTGGCAAGTATCTGTGTTTTGAGGATTTTATTGTTCAGTACCACCGCGACCACTGTTAAATCTTGAATAAAACCTTTGTTTGTTTGTTTCGTTTAATAGTTTAATAATCGCATACCGAAGCTTAAAGGAAACAAAAAGCAAAATAACTGCAGCGGTGGGGAGTCGAACCCGTGACCTTCCGCTTGCCAGTCAGGCACACTGCCGCTGCGCCACTTTGCCACGGCGGCTAATGGCGGCGGCGGCCTTGATAAGGCGAGGTGCGCCCGCGGCGGCGGATGCTTCCAATCTTTGAACGCGCATTACTCCAAGCCGGAGGTCGTTTAGCAGATTTGGAGATCGGCTATTGGTTTCCTACTATATAAGCTACAGAATTATGCGTACCACATAATTTAATCCCACGGGCAGGTTCTGACTGTTCCCTTGTGAGTCTAACCTATCTCTAGTTGTCTGCGTCTCTAACCCATCTCTAATTATCTACGTCTCTAACCCATCTCTAGGTGTCTGCGTCTCTAACCAATCACTAGGTGTCTGCGTCTCTAACCCATCTCTAGTTGTCTGCGTCTCTAACCCATCTCTAGTTGTCTGCGTCACTAACCCATCTCTAGGCGTCTGCGTCTCTAACCCATCTCTAGGTGTCTGCGTCTCTAACCAATCACTAGGTGTCTGCGTCTCTAACCCATCTCTAGTTGTCTGCGTCTCTCTGCGTCTCTAACCCATCTCTAGTTGTCTGCGTCACTAACCCATCTCTAGGCGTCTGCGTCTCTAACCATTAATAAGGATTCGTGGCGGGACCCTATGGCCCAGTCCTTTAACTGAAACCTACAGTAACCCTACCTTGTCAAAAACGACAGATTCCAGGTCCAGAATTTGGCTCACGGAGGCGTCAGGTTGAATCATGGCTAAATTAGAATTTTAGGGAATGAAAATTAGAATATGGCGAACCTATGCAGCCGACGACGCTTTGAACACAGCCGAATTTGGCCAACTTGGCAGTTTCCGGGCAGCTGATCGTCAACTTTTCGAAATCCGGCAGACCTTCGTACTCGTTTTCGATTCTGAAAATGAGGAAATTATAAAATCGGGACTGAATTGAGAAAAAAAATGATAGAAAAGCGATATTTTAAGGGTCTGGAAAGAAGAGAGCGGCCTGAGGTTGCCATCTGTAGGAAGCAGCCTGAGGTTTTAATTTTCAGAAAGCGGCCTGAGGTTCCCATCTGCCGAAAGCGGCCTGAGGTACCCATCTGCAGAAGCGGCCTGAGGTCATCTGCAGGCAGCGGCCTGAGGGTGCCATCTGCAGAAGCGGCCTGAGGTTCCCATTTGAAGAAAACGGCCTGAGGTTTCCATCTGCAGAAAGCGGCCTAAGGTTCCCATCAGCAGAAGCGGCCTGTCCCATAGCGGCCTGAGGTTCCCATAGCGGCCTGAGGTTCTAGAAAGCGGCCTGAGGTTCCCATTTGAAGAAAGCGGGCTAAGGTTCCAATATGCAGAAGGCGGCCTGAGGTTCCAATATGCAGAATGCGGCCTGAGGTTTTCATATGCAGAAGCGGCCTGAGGTTCCTGCAGAAGCGGCCTGAGGTTCCCATCTCTTTTCGTGGCGGGACCACAATCCCCAGTCCTTTAAACTCTCCCACATTTCTCGCGTTTCCCTAAAAATAGGTCTTCCTTACTTATCGCTCTTGGGTTCCTTCTTGCTCCTCTTGGTATCCATATTCCAGCAGTGCTCCCTTATGTAATTCTTCTGCCTCCTCGTGGCCGATTCCTTCAGATATCTACAGAAAATCGATAATTAAAATTCTCAAAAATCGATTAACTGTTCGAATTCCACGTCGGAATCGGGGTTGGAGACGATGGGCTCAAAATCTGAGCAATCGCTGTCACTGAGGGCCGAGAGATCACCTATAAATGGACGATTTGCAAGAGATTTAAAGGACTGTAGGTCCAGAAAAAGTGATTTTAGGTCGCAAAATTCATATTTAAGTATTGAAAATGGTATTACCTGCATCGGAAGAGGCTACCGAAGCTATGGACTTGGCCTTCCTCACGTCGGCGAGGGTGATATCGGGCTAAAATCGAAGAAAAAACTATAAAAAATCGATGTTTTGGCAATTTACCAAGGTTTTGGAGACTTCTTCCGCTTCCACGTCGCTTTGCACTTCGGCCTTCATGCATTCCACGGCTTCGTGTTTGATCTCCTGAAAATTGGGTTCAATTTGACGAAAAACAGTAGAAAATTCAAAAATGAACAATTTTTACGATTTTAACGTGTAAACCAGATAGTAAATCGTGTCAGGACCCAATATCAAGCTTTTAAATCATCAAAAATGGAAACTAACCTTCTCCATCACTCCTTCAGCCGTTTCCTCGCATTTTTCTGTTTCTTCCGTCTTGACCTGTATCTCCACGGAGCCAGAAGCCTCCTGGATAGATAAAAATAAGCAAAAATCGATTTAAAACCCCACCTGTTCCTCTTTTTCGCCGATTTTCTCTACAGACTCCATTAGGGCAGTAAAAGAAGTCAGCCAGAGGTCCACAAATCTTCCGTGAACCCGAAAATGTCAATAGTCTGAATTTAAAGGACTGTCTAATTGGTCCCGCCAGGTGTACGTAAAAAGACGTTCGGTGCTGTGTTAGAACCTCACGCCCCCTGCGTATTTCCTTCAATTTTGGAACTTGACGTAATTTTTATTTTGTTTTATTTGACGTTGTATTTTTACTTTTTATTCTTTAAATTTTATTTTTTTTAAATAAAAAATAAAAATAGAATATTTTAATTGCAGAATGGCGGGGATAGGCCGTCTCTCGACGGCGCTACGGCCGAGAACAACAAATTTATCCAGTCATAGGTGAGGCAATTTTTAAATTTCTGATGTTCTTTTTGACTTTTAGGTTTTCACATTTGTACAACTACGTGGCGGACCTAGAAAAAAGGTCCCTTCTGAGGAACACCTACCCCCAGGAGGCCCTGACGGCGTTTTCTCCACAAATAAAGTAAGTTTCACCTATTTTTGCTTAGAAATTATGTATCGTCACAGAGAATAATGTTTTATTGTTGATTTTATGATATAAACTGTATTGAAATGATGATTTTTCGATTTCAGGCAGCTATCTCCCGTGATGTACGCCGGTTTCGATCCAACGGCCGACAGTCTCCACATCGGGAACCTGCTGGTTCTGATCAACCTCTTTCGAGGTATTTAACGGGTTTTCGACCTTTTTATTCATTTATCAGGCGCCAAGTTCGGGGTACAACCGATAGCTCTCGTCGGAGGAGCCACGGCGGCTGTGGGAGACCCCAGCGGAAGGCAAACTGGTTGGTGAGGCTCTTTGCCAATCGCCACGTCATAAACAATGTTCAGAACGCGACGAGATAGGAAAAGACGTCGTTAGGGACAACAGCACCCACATCGCCGAGCAGATCCGCCGAATCGCCGAGAATTGCCTCCGAGGGAGTGGGAAGGACCTGATCCTCGTCAACAACACCGATTGGTTCAAGGATGTCAGTATATTGGAGTGTCTAAGCCGATTTAAAAGACTATTTGTCTTTATTTTAATGGATTATTTGCCGGGACTGGCTTACTGTATTCCTTCAGATGTCGATGGTGGATTACCTGCGGAACTGTAAGAAGCTCCGAGTCGGGGAGATGTTGCGCATGGGAGCGATTAAGAAGAGGATGGCCGCCGACAGCGAGATCTCCTTCACCGAATTCAGCTACCAGACCATGCAGGCCTACGACTGGCTGCAGCTGGCCAAGAAGAATAACTGCTTTTTCCAGGTAAGAAGGCTTCTAGACTTTTTTAAAAGCTTTTTGAGGATTTCTAGCTTGCAATCGACCGTATGAATCTTCTATTTTCAGCTAGGAGGCTCCGATCAGCTGGGCCACTTCGACCTCGGCGCCCATTTCATCAAGAGGAGCATCAACGGCTTCGCCGCAGGTTGATTTTCCGCCGCAGCCACCTAATCAGAATGTTAGGCGTGTGTCTCCCTTTGCTCACCGACAGCAGTGGCAACAAACTAGGGAAATCGGTGGGAGGAGGAGTCTGGCTCTCGGCGGAGAAGACCTCTCCCTTCCACTTCTACCAGTTCTTCCGCCAGCTGCACGACACAGAGGCCGAGGATCTACTTCTGAAATTCAGGTTTTGTATGTTTTTGACCTTCAAACAAGTTTTTTTAAAGCCTAAAGCCGTTCGAAGAAGTCATCGGCATCGTGGAGAATCACAAGAAGGCGCTGGGGAAGTGGGTAGCGCAGGACGCCCTGGCCGAGGAGCTGACTCGTCTCGTCCACGGAGAGGATGGGCTGAAGACGGCTCTACGCTGCACCAGGGCTATATTCCAAGGTTATTGACTTTGGGAGCCTTAAATACCAAAATTTAGGCTCTATGGATGATATAAGGCAACTATCTCGTGCCCAATTGCTGTCTCTCTTCGCCGGAGCGACGCAGATCAGAGTAGCTGAAGTGAGGCACATGGGAGAATTCGCCGATCGGACACGCACGGATAAGCAGAAGGGACATCTGCTTATGACCAAGGGGGCCTTTAAGGTCAACGGCGAGAAGGTCGGTGATGGAGAAGGAGCTTCTGGGCCGAAAACTGCAAATGCAACTGCAAAAGAGGAAAAATTCTCGTTTGTTGGAGTGAGGCCGAGCTGTAAATGCGGCCGACGACGAGGCTACCAAGGTCACTAAAGAGCGGCCTGAGGTTGTTATGATGCTTAAAAAGCGGCCTGAGGTCTCCAAAAAAAATGCGGCTTGAGGTTGCAGAAAAAACTGGAAGGCGGCCTGAGGTTGAGGTCTCCAAAAAAAGCAGAAAGCCGCCTGAGGTCGCCAGAAAAAGCGGAAGCCGGCCTGAGTTTGCCAGAAAAGCGGCCTGAGGTCACCGGAAAAAGCGGAAGCGGCCTGAGGTCACCGGAAAAAGCAGAAGGCGGCCTGAGGTTGCCAAGCTTATTGAAAAGCGGCCTTAGGCTGCCAATATCCTTATCATCGTTCTGGAGTAGTTGTGAATTTATAAATCCTTTTTTGTGCACTAATTTCTTTTTTATAGCTTTTGGCTCCATTCTACCAAAAAAAATTAATTTGTAATTATTTTTTAAATTAAAAGAAACTAGCGCATATATTGTAAATTGGCTTCGTGATAATAATAAAAAAGCTTTTTTGCGCTTTTTCATACAAAAAATACATTATTTATTGATTTTACCCGGTTTCCTCGCCAATATTCCGCTTTTCCAGATCGTGGATCCCCTCCAGCCGGTGGACGTGGCCTCCCTCACCCTCCCCACCTCCTCCGACCTCAGCCTCATCTGCTGGGGCAAGCGGAAGTTCCAGTTGGTCCAATGGCTCCCCTAGACGCCCCCTCATTTCACCCTCGTTCTTGTTCCATTTTCCCTTTTTTTTGCATTTTTACGGGTATAAATCTCAATTTTCATATATATTTTTCCATTTTTTTTACATGTTCTAAACATGCCATATCTCTGTGTTTCTATTGTATTTTGTTGTATTTTGTTATATTGGCGCACCTCAGTTCCCTCCCTCATGAGCAGTGCTCCCCGATCGAAGCTCCAGCAGTTAGTCCTTTCGAGTTACGCCCAATTCCTCCGAGCTGCGCGTGGCTTGGACCCCTCCGTCCGCGAGAGCATCCGCAGCGAATTCCGCGCCGCCGCGCGGGAAATTCAGGCACGTTTTTACCACTTTCGAGTGATTTTTTGACGTGTTAACCCATGTTTTTGCGTTTCCGGTGCTATGTGGGTTGGGAAAATTTTTCCGAGGCCCAATTTTGTTTTGAAGTATTGAAAACAGCTAATTTTAAAATTATTTAAATTTTTGTTTTAGATGTTTTCCTTTTTTATTTCTTTAAAATTAAAAAAAGGAACTATTGTAAAAAAAAACATGCCTTATAAATTTTAAATAATACACCAATTTAAAATTTTTGCCTCTTTTGAATATTTTTTTCAATGTTCATAGTTATCCAATTAACGTTTTAAATATTGAACTGCACAATTTGAATTTTATTATTTTTTTAAATTATTTAATTTTTTTAAAAATAAATACATGCCCACTTAGATTTTTCAAAGTATGGAGAACTGAGAAAAGCTAAGTTTAAAAATTATTTAATTTTTTTTAAAATTTCCGTAGTAGCAGTGATTTGGCTTTACAATCCATACCTTTACTTCATATAACAACATGATAGTCACTTTGTTTAAAACATGAAAAGAAAATTTAAATAAATACAAAATTGAAAAGACTACAGAAAAAAATCAATAAAATAAGAAATTAAAAAAATAAATAAATTTTGAAATAGCTTTTTTTTAAAAGTTCTCTATGCTTAAAAACCTAATTGAGCATGTTTTTATTATAAATTGAAAATGGGACCCTAGAAATTTTTCTTATTTTAGTAATTTTTTCCGGAGTGCTCTCCAACCCACATAGCACCGCATTCTGCTAATTTTAACTCCAAAAAGAGCTCGTTTTTAGCCGAACGAGGTGCTGCGAGTTGAGTATTACCTGCGCCGAGCCAACCGCCAGCTAGAGCAAATAAAGAAGGGAAACGTTGTTTCTGTGGGTTCGATCCAGGTGAAGCACGAGAAACACTGAGGTGCGCCATTTTTGTGTAATTTTTGTTTGTTTTTTTAATGTTACTTTTCCCATATTCTAATTTTTAATTTGATTTTAGCATGGCTGATCACAAAACCCTGCCCGTTTTCGCCTACGCGGAGGAGCTGCCCCAACTCGCGGATATCCGCGGATACCTCAACAGCCTCGGCGCCAGTCTCGACCCCAGGGGTACCTTTTTACTTTATTTTTATTTTTTTGATTTTAATTTATTTTAAAAAATTAAAAACTCCCTTAAACAGTTGCAAAATATGTGATGTGGCAACTCGTAAGCGAAAATATGGAAAATTGATTTTGGACGAGTTGGACAATTTAGAAATGGGCAAAACTTGCTGAAACTTGGAGTTATAGAATTTATTCGTATGTCGGAATGCAGAAATTGTCGATTCTATGCTAAAAAAATAATTTTAAAATAATTTCTAATTTTTCTTGAAAATGTATAATGTTCACATTTAAAATAGAATTATGGTGTTAAAATTCAGGGCATAAAAAAGCGGAAAGCGGCCTGAGGTTGGCAGAAAAAACGGAAAGCGGCCTGAAGTTGGCAGAAAAAAGCGGAAAGCGGCCTGAGGTTGGCAAAAAGAGCGGAAATGAGACTGCTAAAATGCGTGAAATGATCTCGAAAGTTTGAAAAATTCATAGAATTCCCTGTTTTTTAACCATCTCCTTTTTCCAGGTCCCACCGACGTCTCCTCGAACCTGATCGACGTGTGCGGCTCTGTCTCCTTCCTGAGCAAGTGCGCCGCCGCCAGCGAGGTCGACATCGTCCTGAACTCCGTCTGCTCCCTCATCGTGACGATCCCCGCCGACCGCGTGTCCGAAGTCGTTAAGGCCTTCTGCAAGCCCCTCACTCCCGAGAACTTCAAGGGACGCGGCTGGTCCAGCACCGTACGTTTTCTCAGCGGCTTTAATTCAAAAAAAGCAGATCAGGCGGCCTTTGGTTGCCAAAAAGCGGCTTTTAATTCAAAAAAGCAGATCAAGCGGCCTTTGGTTGCCAAAAAGTGGCTTTTAATTCAAAAAAGCAGATCAGGCGGCCTTTGGTTGCCATGAAGCGGCTTTGAATTCAAAAAAGCAGATTAGGCGGCCTTTGGTTGCCAAAAAGCGGCTTTTAATTCAAAAAAGCAGATCAAGCGGCCTTTGGTTGCTAAAAAGCGGTTTTTATTTCAAAAAAGCAGATCAAGCGGCCTCTGGTTGCCAAAAAGCGGCTTTTCTTTACAAAATGCATGGAAAGCAGCCTTTTGTTACCAAAAAAGCGATACTTTCATAGTTTAACAATTAGAATTTTGCCCGTTTTCTCCTCTATCAATTAGAATTTCAGGCCGGAAACGTGGTCCGCGTGCTCTCCAACCTCTTCTTCGGCTTCGACAGCCACGCCCAGATCCAGGAGGAGATCTACGGCGTCCTCATCAACCTCTGCGGAGAGAGCCACCTCATCGGAGAGGTCGACGTCACCTGCGAGGTAATTTTTGTTTATTTTTTTAAAAAATTTATTTTTAATTTTTGAATTAATCACTAATTTTTATTTTTAAATTACTTATTTTGAATTTTTTTAAATTTTTTAATTTAAAAACAATCTTTCAGACACTGGAGAAGCATTTCGTGAGGTGGGGAAGCCCCGTGGAGCAGAAGCGCTCCACCCTTCGCCAGATCCACAAGGCCCTGCTGATGGACGAGAGGGCCGACCAGGCTGCCAAGGTAGGGAGGAGTTAGAAAAAAAATGGAGAATGGAATGACGGCTGGAGGGATCGATCCAACTGCTTTTTTTTTTGTAAAAATCAATTTAGCATGATTATGAAAATCGAATTTTTTTTACAGTTAATTTTTGACTATAATGTTTATTTTTAAAATCAATTTTTTTATTATAATTAATTTTTAAAATTTAACCGAGTTTAATATTTTTATAACCAAATTCTAGTTTTATATTTTTTAAACCGGATTTTAGTTTTAAAAGTCCTATTTTATTCTAAAGACAAATTTATAAATACATTTGAAATTCACATTTCATTTTAATCTTAAAAATATAACCTAGTTTTCTTTTTCTTTTTAAATTAAATTTTTAACAACCGAAATTATTTTGAACCGGAATTTTTAAAAAAATCAATGCTATCAATGGTTAAACAAATTTAATATGCTTTTAAATGTAATTCTAGTTATCATATTAGGCAATTATAATTAGACAAAAAGAAGTGCAGGAGAGCAGCTTGAGCAGACATCTTAGAACTTCTCTCCCTCTTGTTAGGACGAAGCAAAGTTGAGGTGCCAAATGTCCTTACGTAAGATTCTCACGTAAGACGTTCTTACGTAAGTGCTAATGTAAGTCCTCACGTAAAATTCGAAGAAATAACATATAACGCGATGAAAACCAGTTGACACATTACTTCTGTCCATTCCATTTGTAAACAGCAGAATATTGAAATGGTAAAAACATATTGAAAATTTAAAAAAAAATGAAAATTTAATTTTTTTTTTTAATTTAAAAAATAAAATAATTTAAAAAATCAATTCCGCAACAAATGAGCCAACCCGTAAAAAAAATTTTGGGCCCCCCAACTAACATAGCACCGAAACGGCCCTATGAAATTTCCGAAACATAGTTATTTATCTACTTTTTTGGTCGGGTTCCTAAATGATTACATCTTTTAACTATCCTAAACCTACTAAATCGCTTTATTTCAGGTGATGTTGATGCTCCTGGAGACCTACACCGACGCGGACGCCTGCAACGCCCGCGACGACGCCACCGAGTGCGTCAGGACGGCCGTCGTCGACCCCAAGTCCTTCTCCTTCGACCACCTGCAGAAGCTCAGTGCCGTCAAGGCCCTCCAGAAGGTTATTTCCCTCCCTCTAATTTGCATATTGCCTCGTTCAGTCCGATACTCTGATGCACTCCGCCCTGGAGCTCTTCATCTCGGGCACCCTCAAGGAGTACAGGGATTTCGTCAAGAAACACCCCAAATTCGTCTCCGAGAACCTCAAGGTATAAAATGCTAATTTTTGATCGATTTTCTTAATTTTTCAATTGAATTTTACGCTTTTTCATGAAATGTTTAATAAAAAAGCTCACTTTTAATTTATTTTATTTTTTTGAAATTTAATTTTTAATGAAACAGCTAGTTTTTTATCAATTTCAAAAAAATTAATAAAAAAGCAAGCTATTTTTTTATTTAAAAACAATTAAAAATTTATTTTTTATCAAAAAAGCTAATTTTTAATCAATTTTTAAATTAAATTCAAATAAAAAAGCTAGCTTTTAATCAATTTTAAAAAATTAAACTTTTAATGAAAAAGTTGGTTTTTAATCAAAAATGAAAATTTTTCTTATAAAAAACGATTTTAGGTCGACGAGTCGGTGCTGTTGAAGAAGATCCGTCTGCTGACTCTGATGACCATCGCCGAGAGCAAGACCGTCATCCGACTGGAGGACCTGGCCAAGGAGCTGGAGCTGAAGGACGACGAGGAGTTGGAGGAGTTTATCATCGAGGCTTTCCAAGTGAACGCCATCAGTGTGAGTGGACTCTAAAATGGCCAAAAAAGCGGTCAAGCGGCCTTTGGCTGCTAAAAGCGGCGTTTATCTGTCAAAAACAGGTCGATAACAACCTATGGGTGTCAAAGCGGCTTTTGATTACCAAAAAGAAGGTCAAGCGGCCTTTGTCTGCTAAAAAGCCGCTTTTCGTAGCCATAGGCGGCCTATGGTTGCGAAAAACGCAGATCAAGCGGCCTATGGTTCTCAAAAAATCGTTCTGCTGATATTTTAAAGACGTCATATTCAAATTTTCTGAAAATTTCAGCCTAAAAGTTTTTTGTTCAATTAACTCGAAATCCTACTGAAATTTCCACCATTCGACTGATAACCCTCCTATTTCCAGGGCAAGATGAACGAGATGGCGCGTGAGCTGCACGTGGCCTCCTACCAGCACCGCCAGTTCGGCCGCGACCAGTGGCTGAGCCTTCAGAAGCGTCTTCAGACGCTCATCGGCAGTTTGGAGCAGGCACACGTGAACATGCAGACCATCAACCAGCAGATCGAAGAGACCATGACCGCCGCCTAAGCCCCTGTTGAGAGTTAATTCCGGTCACTTTCGCAGCCCCCTTTGAGCCATTCCGAGGGGGTATTTTCGTTGTCAAATGGGCGAGTTTCCATCCAAAATGAGGGAACTTTTCGATACCTGGGAAACGAGCCCGTTCTCTGCCTGTTATTGTTTGTGTCTCGTGTTGTTTTCCGAGTTAAAATAAATCTTTGGGAAAATTAAATTTTTTGTTTGCAGAAGAGAGGTCAGGTTGATTTCGAATTGAAATGATAGGAAAACAAATGCGAAATCTTTGGGGATTATGAAAACATAAGTTAGGAGAATTTGGTTTAAAAAAATACAGTTGGATTTCACCAACTGAAGTCCTCTGTTTAATTTGAATATAGCACCGCTAGGGACCAATTTTCGACTTATATTTGCATATGGCGCTGTGGGATTACCCTTGCCGCGGCCGCCGACCTCGTACGGGTGTAAAACTCGCGGCGCTACCATGTCAGACAACCAGAGTTTTCTGCGTCTTTTCAGGCGGGAAGTTTAAACATTCGAAAGTGACGAAAAAAAATCGATAAACCGATGGATTGGACGGTCGCGTAAACACCGTGCACGCAGTTCGTTAAAATTCCGGTTATCTATAGGTGCCTTCGCCTGGAATGGCCAAAAATGGCTTTTCAGATGAATTTTCTTTCTTTTCTGCGTCTTTGCGTTTTCCGCCACTGATTTAAAATGTACTTGGAGTTTTACACTGAAATTTTCACGCTGGGTTGTCCAGCGAGGTTTGAGCGCTTGAGTGTTTCTATCCTTTCATTTGGGTCGAAAAGTAGGTTTTGTGGTGACTAGACTGGCGTGGACAACGGGGGTGCAGAAAACAACACCGTCGACACCTGCGCCCTCCGTGTGAGAGATTTCTGCCAAACGCGCGTAAGGCAGCTGCAGCGCCGCTGTACGGCCCTACATAAGCGGCTTTTATTCAACAGCTTGCAAGAAGCAGTTGGAAGTACTAGCGTCACCCGTAAGCGTATATCCGGGGCACGTCGTTGGTAGAGCGCCTCCTGTGTGAATCGTGAGTTAATGTTCAGCTGTTTGGGGTTCGGCTGGCTTCATCTCATACCGATCGCTTCTAGGAGCTTGATTGACGAAGGGGTGGGACGTCCCCCAGATTCACAACCTTTTCCATTTTTGGACAGTTTTTGGGACTTGTTTCTCTCTAAACATCAATGTTCATAATCAATATTCCCCGGAAATTACTTCACAAGTACCACACAATAACCCAATTAAGAACCAAGGACAGGTCCTGAACCGGAATAATGACATACGATAATTGTCTACCACGTGAACCTGAATTTTAAAAATATCTACTTATCAAATAACATAAGAATATAAAATATCAAACATAAAATATCAGAAGACATAATAAGAAAAACATAAAATATCAGAAGACCTTCTTTACCAAACTGTCATTCCTGGGAACTCATTTCCAAAATACCATCTTGTACGTGGGTTTTCACATTTAAACTCTCTCGAGTAGGACAGTTCCCTTTATTACATTTTACTGAATTAAAAATCAGGCGTGTGGTTTTGTTAAATATAGTTTAAATGATTTCTGTACTTACCATTGCCTGACTAATTTTTGAATGTGTTCCTTGGTTTAGAAGAGAAGGAGTGGGAATTTTTGGTCTCGTCTTTTAGAATTGGAGTAATCGGGTAATCGAAGATGATATAAATTAGCAGGGAAAGTTTGGAACCTTTCTTGGCATTATTCTAAGTGGACGGGGTTGTATAGCTTGTAAACAAAAGAAGAGAGAGAGAGAGAGAGAGAAAGAGAGAAAGAGAGATACAGATAGAGAAAAAGAGAGATAAAAAAGAAAGGGAGAGAGAGAGACAGAGAGAGAGAGAGAGAAATAGAGAGAGAAAGGGAGGGAGAGAAGAGAGAGAAGAAAGAGAGAGAGAGTGAAAGAAGATAGAGAGAGAAATAGAGAGAGAAGGTAGAGAGAGAGAAAAATAGAGAGAGACAGATAGAGATAGAGATAGAGATAGAGAGAGAGATACAGATAGAGAAAAAGAGAGATAATAAAGAAAGGGAGAGAGAGAGACAGATAGAGATAGAGAAAGAGAAAGAGAGAGAGATAGGGAGAAAAAGAGAGAGACAGAGAGAAATTTCCCCTCATCTTTTCCAAAGATCTCCCAAAGGTATTCCAAATTCGTATCTAATTTGTGATTTCTTGAATTTTGCACCTGTCTTACTCATTTCCCTGATCCTTGTTATCGTATTAAAGCAGAAAAAAACCATAAATCTCTCTAACTTGCACCTGAAAAAAGGCCACAATAGCGTCGTTCCCATGTCATCAGTTAAGGAACTGACTCAGCCTGGCCATCCGCCAAATACCAACAGGATTAAACCGGGGAAGGTCGGATCACGCGCCAGTAATCTCCGACCGGTATATAAGACCCCTTTTTTGTACCGTACTCCTAAATTAACCAAGTTTTGTCCTCTCCATGTCTTACTGTAGTCCTAGCTTTATTATTGTAGTTTCAGCACTTGGCTTAAAGAATTTCAGCACCGCGTAAAAATAATTTTTCTGATTTTGCGATAAAAGCCTAGATCTCATTACCAGGATTTCGAAAAATACCTTTTTCACCCATTTTGGATCAAAACGAACCGATTTAGGAGCGCTTGAAATTTGGGGAAATTGTAGTTTGAATTGCCGCCAACTCTGCGTCTCTCCATTTCCCACACTCTCTCGCCCACTCTAGCCGTGTTTTCGTGCGGCAAACGCGTAAAACGGACGTGTAAACGCGCCCCTTTTGCAGTCCAAATCATATAAAAGGGGTATGTTTCAGAATATTGGAAACGATATCTACTCAATGAAATAATTGTTAAGAGACTTTAAAAAATCAATTTTACGAGGTCCTTGTCCTTTAATATCATTAACTGGATACCTACTTTTAAAAACAAGCATCGTTTTCAGAACATCATACAAAAAATTCACAATTTAAAATACAAAATTAAATACAAAAAGTTCAATTGTAGTTTAAATTCGTTTTATATACTTGGAAATGATCTACGCCCCACGCCAGTCTGTTTATTCGAAAATTCTGAAATTTAGCCATGATGATTTTTCAACCCATATATCTAACAAAAATTGGTATCTTTCTATGTTTTTTACATTGTTGATATAGAATTACAAGTTTCTGACAACCTTAATTAGTCTGATGTTTCCGGAAACCAAAGCTTTTTTATGTAACTTCCTTGAAAGTGAAAAGTCTATCTCCATTTTAACACTGTTTTGTCATAAATTGACGGTTCTAAGATTTATCTTCTTTTGTCACCATTGAAATTGGTATAAAAGTCATTGAAAATTGACAGAATGCCGTTTCTCTCTCTCTCTCTCTCTCTCTCTCTCTCTCTCAATGACCAGCGCCCCAAACTGTCAGCGCTCTCCATGCGAGAGAGTAAGTAAGCGATCGGCAGCGCCCCAGAGTGGGGTTATGTAAGCGATCTCAAAACAGCTTGTAATTTTTAAACAAATTCATTTTAAACTTTGTTTTATCTATTACTTCCATTTCACCCCCTGAAATCTATTTTTGACGCAAGTCCCAAGGTGTCTCTGTCTCTCTCTTTGTCTGTCTGTCTGTCTCTCTCTCTGTCTCTCTCTCACTCCCTCTCTCTTCCAAGTTCTCTCTCTTTCTCTCTCTCTCCCTGTCTAATTGGCTCTTTCCTGTCAATATAAACACCTCTTTCAATTTTCCAACTAACTCACTCCCCATTAAGTTTCAAATTGGCCAATTTCCTGTTTTCAAACAATTTAGCCTCAATTATATAAACAAAAGAAACAGTCAATTGTTTAGAAAATGGCTGAGCTTCTCCCAATCGGACAACAAGAAGACGGATGGATCTACATTGTCATAATAGCCACGGTGAGACAATTTCCAGAAATTAAAGAAAAAAGGGGGTTTTAGGTAGCTATTTTGGGCATTCTTGCCAATGGGACCTCCATGTTCATCTTGTGGAAGGGTGGGCGACTGGGGCAGGCTTTTCAGCAAATCTGCTTTTCCCACTGCGTCTCTAACTCTATGTTGATGGTTTTCTTTCTGTTCTACTGTTGTCCTGTTATGTTACAGTGAGTAGAGAAAGAAAGAGAGAGATAAAGATAAAGAGATAGAGAGATAGGGAGAGAGAGAAAGAGAGATTGAGAGAGAAGAGAGAGAGAGAAAGAGAAAGAGAAAGAGAAAGAGAAAGAGAAAGAGAAAGAGAAAGAGAAAGAGAAAGAGAAAGAGAAAGAGAAAGAGAAAGAGAAAGAGAGAGAAAGAGAGAGAGAAAGAGAGAGAGAGTCAATTTTTCTTCAGCCCTGAATCCGATTGGTCTGTAACCGCCAACTCTGCCAAGTTCATCGGTGGGATAATGGTTGGCCTCTGGGATGTCGGAGTCTACTCTCATCTGATGACTTCAGTAAACCGGTAAAATCTAGTTCCTGGTCAGGCTTAGCCTTCTGAATCACAGGATGATTGCCATTTCATTTCCCCTTCACTACCGACGCATCCTAACTCAGAGAAACACCAAATTCATCATCGCAGGAGTTTGGTGCATGGGATTGATCCACTTCAGCCCCTACTTGTATTGTAAGTTCATTTCTCTCTCTAGCTCTCTCTCTCTCTCCCCTTCTCTGTTTCTATTCTCAACCAAAAGCGACAACAAAGATTATGCACATGTAATCCTTGTGATATTTGGATGTATTAACACATAATTTTTGAATGCGATAAACTATGCGGTAATTTTTTGAAATGTGGAACTTTTTAAAGTATAGATTTACATTTGTCCCGAATGTAGTCAAAAATGGATTGTTATCTTGTAGTTGGGAAATGGCAATGAGGCATGAGACTACAGAAAGGGTGATTTCTGGTTTTCGAATGATGACAACTGGCTCTGCCCATCTCTCTCTCTCTCTCTCTTTAAAGGAGAAGGACCTCGTAAAATTGATTTTTCAAAGTCTCTTTACAATTATTTCATCGAATAGATGTCGTTTCCACGATTCTGAAACTTACCCCTTTTATAAGATTTGGGCTGCAAAATGGGCGCGTTTACACGGCCGTTTTACGCGTTTGCCGCACGTAAACAGGGCTAGAGTGGGCGAGAGAGTGTGGGAAATGGGGAGACGCAGAGTTGGCGGCAATTCAAATGGTAATTTCCCAAAATTTCCAGCGCTCTTAAATCTGTTCATTTTTATGCAAAATGGGTAAAAGAGGCATTTTTCGGAATCCTGGGAATGAGATCTAGACTTTTATCGCAAAATTAGAAAAATTATTTTTACGCGGTCCATCCCCTTTAACTTTACCAATTTTCAGTCTCCGAATGCTACCTCATCTTCTCCTCCAAGTTCTACCTTTGGCAATTCGCCCCAACCACCTGTGGCTGGCTTCTTGGAAATCCATTTGACTTTTGGCCTGGAATCAGTGTCTCCATTGCTATCGCTTCAATGGATGCTTTCTCCCTCTATAGGCTGAGAAAACTGAAAATTGTAAGAGAGAGAGAGTGAGTGAATAAATGCGTGAGAGAGTGAGAGCGTGAGTCTGTGAGTGAGTGAATAAGCGATAGTAAAAGCCATTGTTCTGTTTTTTTCCAGACCTCCAGCAACGGAACCATAAAAACTAGAGAAATCAGCTACTTTTGCCAAACTATCCTCCAATTCGTCCTATTCGTCGTCAAGAAAACCACCTTCTACGTCATCTCCCAGATCTTTGTCAGCGATCCAGTCAAGTACAACATGCAGCTGTTCTTCACAACCACCTTCACCTGGGAACTCTTTCATTTTGTTGATGGGTGAGCCAACTTCCTTTAGTAAGCTTATTGTTCTGTTATTTTCAGGGCAGCGCTTATCCCATTTCATATTGGAGATTACCTCAAGAAAAGGAAGAACGAAGATGGGAGTGAGATTACTAGAGGGACTGTTTTGTAAGTGAAGGAGAGAGAGAGAGAGAAAGAGAGAGAGAGAGAGAAAGAAAAAGATATTTTCAGGGCCCGCAACCGTGCTTCCAAAATCCAACCAGCCAGCAGTGGTACCTTCTCCACTGTGGTATCTGGACCTGCAAAGACAGAACCATCCAACGCTTAGTACTTTTTCTGTAATCGGCATAATTGCCTAAAGAAGATACATTATGTAAATAGTTGTACATACTTTTCCTTGTATTGATAGTATGCTTTGTGAATAAACCTCTTGTACATAGCATTTATTAAGGTTATGTTAAGGTTAAGGTAATTTTTGTTTCTAACTTGGGACCGGGTCGGCCCTACAACTGAAAACTTTGAAGAGATGGCTAGCCCAAACCGGTTAGCCATAGCTGCCAAAGGGACCTGAATCTAAGCCAGTTAGCCTTAGCAGCAGATGAAAATGTAGAAAAAAGTAATAGTTTTGTGCTTCAAAAAGCGAAATCAAATTATTGTTCCAGTAAAGGTGAAAAACCCAAATGCAGTTGAAAAGTTTCGTTTAAAACCGCGTAAAAATAATTTTTTGATTTTGTAATAAAAGCCTAGATCTCATTCCCAGGATTCCGAAAAATACCCCTTTTACCCATTTTGGATCAAAATTAACCGATTTAGGAGCGCTTGAAATTTGGGGAAATTTCTATTTGAATTGCCGCCAACTCTGCGTCTCCCCATTTCCCACACCTCTCGCCCACTCTAGCCGTGTTTTCGTGCGGCAAACGCGTAAAACGGCCGTGTAAACGCGCCCCTTTTGCAGTCCACATCATATAAAAGGGGAATGTTTCAGAATCGTGGAAATGTCATCTATTCAATGAAACTATAATAAAGTTACTTTGAAAAACCAATTTTACGAGGTCCTTCTCCTTAATGGGTTTTCAGCCGTTGATTATCTTAAGGGAAAGTTATTGAAAATGAAGGTTACAGAAAGTTAATTCTGTTGAAAATTAGTTTGTTGATTTTGCTTATGTTCGTTTACTTCGCACTTCCCTTGAGGCTTGAGGTCTTCAGTTGAGTCACTGCGGGCGGCTGTAACAAGTTTAATAAAACTATAAATTTAAGATCAAAGAGATCAAAATGTCCCAATTCCTGGAAGAAGGCATTTTCGAGATCCCGTATTTAATGTTGATTTCTGTGGAATTGTTTCAATGGAAGGCAACATATTTAGAAGAAGGGTAACATATAAGGCAGATACACATTTTCAACACATTCTGATTTGTGACACATTGCCATTTACCCCAGGATTTGTCTGCTAAATGCAAATAAAGAGATCAGAAACCGAAAATCTGTGTAGTTTGATCACTCACTCACTCACTCACTCACTCACTCATCACTCACTCATCCCCTCACTCTTCTGCCAACTTATTTGAAGAAAATTAATTAGGCAATTGAAGTACTCGAAAGTCGTTTGTTTAGTTCAAAATTAGGGTACTTTGAAAAAAACCGAGTTTAAAAATAATTTAATTTGACCTAATAAAGTAAGATCTATCAAATTTTCGGCCACATTCGTTTTTTGATAAGTGACCCGTTTTTTCGTTTATTCTTTACTACAAAAGTGGGCACTATTTACAAAACAAAGCCTTTATTCCAAATTTTCAGGTTTAAAATCCAAAAAGGAAGTAAGAAAAAGTAAGATACGGGAATAACACATTTTTTTCTGTCGCCCCAGATTGGGCATAGTTTATTTCTTGTATCACTGCTGTTTAAGGTAGTTTTTCGAGATCCTTGGTCGAGATTTCTCCGTCGGGGGAGTAAATGCCGGAGAGAAAGAAGTCCACATCTTCTGGGGTCATCTTTTCACCTGAAGAAGAGCTTTGTCTCTCTCTTTGTCTCTCTCTCTTTGTCTCTCTCCTCTCTCTCTCTTACCCGAATTCTCCATCATGAAGCGAAGATCAGCGACGTGGATCAACCCGTTCTTCCCATGTGGTCAAGTATATTCTAAAAATAACTCTTTCCCTCCTTTTCCTCCCTAAACCAACCAAGTAGTCATTCTTGCTAGTATCACAGTCTTTCTTCACGCAGTCATAGATTGGCAAAAAGTCCTCTATCGAGATGCGAGTCTTTAAAATTTTAAATAAAAAAACAAGTAAGAATTGTTACCAGGACTGGCCCACTGGCTTGTCATCTCTCTTACAATAGCCTCAGTTAGAGTGAGGTTCAGAGAACGGAGACAGGTGCCAATCTGGTGGACGGCGATCTTCTGATCTCCTTTGGTATCGTAGTCGGAGAAGGCTTCGGTGATGTTTTCGATCAGACTGGGCTAAAAGAGGGGAATTGGAATTCTAGAGAGAGAGAGAGAGAGAGAGAGAAGAGGAGAGAGAGAGAGAGAGAGAGAGAGAGAGAGGAGAGAGACTCACATGATCCTCTTCGGCCTCAATTTCGCTCTCCCTCTCCAGACTGACTTCCGTCTTCTCAGTGACCGCCGATTCTGTTTCCTCCACAGAGGCCTCCTCCCTGCTCTCTTCCTCTTTCACAGGTGCATTGGTTATGAGATTGTTTTGGAATCGCACCTTCTTCTTATTTCTCTTATGCTTCTGAAGAAAGAGTAGAAGAGTAGAATTACCTTTCCCGCCATGTTAGTCGACCGCCTCCGAGTAGTTGAACGAGTAGAATGAAAGGCAAATGGGAGGAGGAGCCGAAATTTGACTAGCGTGGCGGATTTATGCTAATTTTCTTAATTTCTCCCTTTTCCCCTCCTTTCCCCCCCCCCCTCTCTCTCTCTCTCTCTCTCTCTCTCTCTCTCTCTTTGCTTCTCTCTCTCTCTGCTTCTCTCTCTCTCCCTCTCGTGTGTATGTGTGTTGTGTTGTGTGTGTGTATGTGTGTGTGCTATCCCTCACATACACACGCACAAAAATAAACATTGAAATCCTTTATTGATTTATTGACTTTTTCTTCTATGATGGAACGCAGGCGTAAATTTTGTCTCTAAACAATAACATCAGAAATTTAAAAAAAAAGTAAAACTGACTCATGGTCGCAAGTGGGATTCTGAACCAGCCTACAGAAACTTCTTGATTCTTTTGTACAGGAAATCATGGTACAATTCAATTCTAAACTCCAGTTTAAAAAATCTTCTTTCTTAAGTTACCCGAAGGTCCGAACTTGCTCTTTTTCCAGCATTTGGGATTCGGCAATCTGAAAACAATTAGATTTCAAAAATTTCAAAAAACAATTTTTAAAAAATTAAAAAAAATTAATTTTGTTTAAAAATTGAAACTGAAACTGAAAAGATGAAAGAAAACTTACGTTCCACATGGAGGTGGTGTGTCTAGACACATATATTCAGGGTTGCAAGTCACATTACTGCAAGTTATTTCTGAAAAATTGGTTAAGACAAGTTTTATTATTCAGTCAAACCATCAAATCCTAAATAGGGGATCGTTGTTTCTTCTGGAGGCTGATCTTCCAGGCATTGGTAAATCAGAAAACTTAACAAAGGGTTACTTAAATTGAAGAAGGTGTTATAATTAGTTGAATTTCAGTTTTCAGCAAGAGAACATGAGAATTTAGATAACTTGACGATTATTGGAAAGCCCTTAACGGGAAGGACCTCGTAAAATTGATTTTTCGAACTATCTTTATTATAGTTTCATTGAATAGATTTTGTTTCCACGATTCTGAAACATACCCCTTTTATATGATTTGTACTGCAAAAGGGGCGCGTTTACACGGCCGTTTTACGCGTTTGCCGCACGAAAACACGGCTAGAGTGGGCTAGAGAGTGTGGGAAATGGAGAGACGCAGCGTTGGTTGCAATTAAAATTACAATTTCCCCAAATTTCATGCGCTCCTAAGTCGGTTCATTTTTATCCAAAATGGGTAAAAGAGGTATTTTTCGGAATCCTGTGAAAGAAATCTAGGCGTTTATCGCAAAATCAGAAAAATTATTTTTACGCGGTCCTTCCCCTTTAAAGGAACTGCCAGGGAACTTTTTTCACCTTTTCTCATAATAAATAGCTTAAAAAGGCTTGAAAAGTTATTCTATTAAATATATAAAAGC
>JAJQXH010000013.1:1360000-1422500 GCA_022343465.1 Oscheius sp. G VE-2021
TCTTTCAACCTAAATGTAAGGCCGATTTTTGCGAATTCTAGTCCGCAGGCCGCTTTTATAGGGTTCTAGTAACCTCAGGTTACTTTTTCTGATTCTGGTAACCTCAGGCCGCTTTTGGCCAATTCTCGTAACCTCAGGCCGCTTTCTACAAATTTGGTCACCTCAGCCCCCTTCTTCAGGTTCTGGTAACAGTACCCCGCTTTTTGCTTATTGAAGTATTAAATTGCTAGTCTAATTGAGTGAATTTCATGTTTTACATTTAAATTTACGAATTGAACCTCAATTTACTTTTTTCATCAATTTTCCATTATTTAGAGTTTTTAAAATATCTAAAATATCAAGTTTTAAAAAAAAAGTTTCACTGACTTATTCATAAGTTAAACTGGTGCGCTTCGGCAAATAGATTTTACTTAATTTTTAAAATTTCAAGAAATAGAAAAAAGATTAAAAGAAAAAGATTTAAAAAAAATAGATTTTCAGATTCCCCGAAAAGGTTTACTTTCATTTATCGAATTTCCTAATTTTTCAATTTTTTGCGTTTCTGAAATTTCG
The DNA here is from genome assembly GCA_022343465.1 of Oscheius sp. G VE-2021. Taxonomy (NCBI): domain Eukaryota; kingdom Metazoa; phylum Nematoda; class Chromadorea; order Rhabditida; family Rhabditidae; genus Oscheius; species Oscheius sp. G VE-2021. Next base: position 1,360,553 of record JAJQXH010000013.1, read on the forward strand.
AGAAAATAACAGCAAAAGTCTGAAAAGTAAAAAATTAGATTTAAAATCTTTTTTTTCAGAGAAAATCTCAGCGAGAAACTCTTCAATCCCTACCGATTCTTTGGCTACAAGGACATGTGGCCCAGGGGATTCCCACTAGAATACATTAGTGTATTTTTAGTAATTTTCTATTGACTTTTACTTATTTAGGATCATTCTAATGGTAAAGACAGACTTATCCTATGCAGAGAAATGAAGACCGCTGCTGTGCAGCAGGGAATTGTTCACAAAGACCCTGACGTCGATGCCATTTACAGGTGAAAAAGGAAAATATTAATATTAATAAGAAAATATTAATACAGGCTTATCCACGCTGATAGGACAACTGGTTTAAATGTGACCTTTAACAAATTTGCCCCTCCGGTTCTTCTGGAAGCTGGTAAGTTAATACAATTTTTCTTAAAATAGATAGTTGATTTCATAATCAAAACCCTGGTTCAAATCCACCCTTTGGTTTTTTTGTATATTGCTCAAATGGTCCTTTTCATAAAATAAATGTTTGCAAAAACCTAAATAATATTTTGTGATTTTCATATTTTTAGTTTTTTTTGTTATAAAAATCTCCTCTTAATTTTTTGCTTGAAACAGATGCCAATGTTTCTGAAAATTCAATTTGAAATATATTCCTTTAGCAGTCAAAATTTTTTCATTAACTTTTGAAGTACCGTAACCCGAAATAAATAATCAAAACTAGGCCCTTTACCGTATAACTCATTTGAATGTTGATATTGTCTTGTTATCATCTTTATAAATATAATTAATTAAAAAGTTCAATGTAAAATATATTAAGTTAAGGAAAATTGGATCTAACCTACAAAATTTGAGGTGTCATGGCCAAATGGCTAAAAATTAGTTTTGTTTATTAGCTTTTTTGCTATAATATACAATATAAAATAAAATATATATTATAAAATGTTATAATATAAACCGGCATTTTTATTTCTTAAAAAAACTTTTGGCTCAAGCCTCGATTTCGGGGATTTACATTTTGAAATGCAAATGTGGTTGCTTTTTTAATCTATTAAATTTTTAATTATTTAAGTTTTAAGAGTAAAACTAAAATATTTTTTTTCAGGAACCTATTCTCCCTGGAATTCTCAAAATACCCTTTTCCACAGACGTGCCTTTTTCACGATGTTCTTACCCACCACTGTCGAGTTCAGGTAATTCAAAATATTTTTCTTTTTTTTTCAATTTTTTCTTTATTTAAAAATCAATTTTTTAAATAATTTAAGTTATATTTTAAAAAAATATATTTAGAGTGACCGATATCTGGCGCTCCTACTTCGCCCAAAAGATGCTTCATTTAACCGGAGAAAGTGTCGCCTTCTATCCTGTGAATGCAGTCCAAATTAGAAACGCACACGATTTCTTGAAGGATTTTGACGAGGAAATGTATGTTTTTTTTAAACTTTAATAAAATAAAAATACATTTAATACTAAATTGTTTTTTCGTTTTTTTCAGCGCTGTTTACACAAAATCCGGGAAAATTGTTCAGTTTCTGGATAATTTCACCTGCTCTTCTGCCACAACCCAAGATTGTTTTATGGAGTTGGCTGACGGATTTGCGTAAGTTTCGATTTTAGTTTTTATTAAAAAATTTTATAGTAGTCAATCATTTAATGATTTATCGGAGATCAAACTGATGAAAGCCTGGATCGCCGATCTGAATTCAATTGGGTTAGTAATTAGAAATGTAAAATAAAATATAAAATAAATTTTTAGCTATAAATTCCCTCCTCTGGCGAATAGTAATAATATGAAGGTGAATGTTACCGAAGTTCAAGGAAATTGTCGAAGTGCCAATATTGATTTATCGATTGTGGAAAACGATTTCAACATTGATGTAAGTTTTGGGACAAAAACCCGAATCTGGATTTTAAAAAAAGCTAATCGATTATAAAACACTTCAATTTTCCTTGTTAACACATTAAAATTTCACAAAACTTGATTTAGTGGTTTAACTGTGTTATAATTTAAAATAATTTAAATTAGAAAAAAATAATTGAAAAAAAGATTGAAAAATGAAAACTGCCATAAAAAGATTTTTTTCAGAAAAGCTCCCGTTCAGTGCAAAAAGTGGATTATTTTAATGAAATAGTTTCTTGGTGTGATGGTACGTTTCCTGTGTTATTTTTATTTTTATTCTTATTTAGTCGACCATGATAACATCAATGGGACCGTCAAAAACCTACCGTCAACTCGAAATGTAGGACTTCATCATCGTGAAAAATTAGGCTTGGAAAGCATAAAAGATACGGTAAGTTTTACGTTAAATTTCCACGGGTCGCTTCTCAAAAATTATTTTCCTAGCTCGTTTTTGCCAATAAATAAACAATTGGTCCAGTGTCTGGTTCAAACCGGCACACTTAATTTTTATTAATGCCAACTTAATTATAAAAAATAGCTAGATTTTACTCATTCAAGTAAGTTTTCAAGTAAATTTAAAACTTAAAATCAGTTGTCGACAATACGAGCCCTACATGAAAAAGGATGCGCGGGTAATTTACCAATTTCGCTTGCTATTTGCATTGCTGTAGATATCGATTATTTTGTTAAAATCAGGGTTTTCGTATTATTTAATTTAAAAAAGGCATGTTTTTTTTTTCACAAAAAAAGGTTCTGCGTCGGCCCAGCAAACGCAAATCTATTTTTTTCTTTCTTTAAAAAAATTTAAAAAAAAAAAATTTTTTTTCTTTTCAAAAATTTTCTATTCAAAAATGGAACATAATTTTCAAAAGTTCTGATAGAAAAATATAATAAATGATTAAAATCAAAAGAAAAAGCTATTTTTAGTGAGCTGCAATAGTTGCGCATCGCTTGCAGATAAGTGTGCGGCAAACGGCAGCTGTAAAAATATGCGGCGAACGGCAGCCCGCCGAACCAAATAGTGAGGCCGCAGCCATACTTCTCAAACGGGTTGGTTTGGCCCCCCTCTTAAAAGTTGTCAAAAAACAAAAAAAAAACAAAAAAAATTAAATCGATTTTTAAAGCGAATTATAATTTAAAAAGCTTTAAAAAGCGAATTACTTCCATACTGTTATGCAAAAGACTGTTCAGTGCATTTATTGTCTATCTAGAGTACTTTGAAATGAGAAAGAAATTAAGTGCACCGATCGGGATCGAACCCTGGTCGTGTGTCTGAAAGTTTTGACTGGGTGGTCCCGTTCAACCGGGTCGGCCTGACGAAAGGCAACTCAATGGCGATTAGATGACAGATTTTGTTTTTCAATTTCAACCGATTTTCAAAAATCTTTTTTTTTCAGAGGTCCCTGTTTTTTCTTACAAACCACATAAATGTTTTCAGGTACTCGTGTTGATCAGTAACTACGCCTGGAGACAGTCAATTGGCTTATTACAACGTCTATATTCACCTTATTTTGCCACCACCGTTCTCTGCGGAACGTATAATCCAGACAATCTTTCAGACGACGGTATTTCAAAAATCAAAATTTCTTAAACAACCTATATTTAGAATTGAAAATTCTTTCGCCAGTCAATTATGTAAATTTAACCGTAGAGGAGATGACGAGTGGATATTTCTATTACGATTGTGTCACAAAAGTGAGAAATTTAAGACTACAGAATGTAAAAGGTATTTAAGTTAATTGAAATCTTAAGTTAAAATTTTTAGGTTACTTTTTCGTTTCGGACGATGCCGCTTTTCATTTTTGGCATTCATTGCCACTGGAGGCTTCAATGAAAACCAAAGGAAGCAACTTGAGTGGAAATTGGTGGAACGCTAGCATAATTGGTAAGTGACAAATATGGTTCTAGGTAAAAATTCACGTTTGGGTCTCGACCCGATCGCGCGCCAGAACTTTGCAAAACTCAATGTTGGTCTATTGACCTCAAAATGGTGTCAATCGATAGATAATATATTGGTTACCTCAAATCAATCAATAATGATTGATTTATTTTTTCTAGTTGCGATAGAATACCGGAATTTTTTTCTTAAAAAAAAAATGAATTTTAGTCTTTTGAGCAAAATTTTTTATCAATCGATAGCATATAAATAGATGATTATATTAATAAACATTATTTTCAGGAGAAGACGGTGCTAAGAAATTTGTTGAGCTAATGGAGGGAAAATACGCTCATGACGATCGAGCGCAAGCAACATGGAAAGAATACGATAAGCGGGTAAGTTCTTCAAAAAAGAAAGAATCAAATTGATTTTTAGGTGAAAGAAAGAGGATTCAGCTCAGGCAAGGAGGCTATGCTGGCACACACGGGACATGAAGTCGGGGACTTGTGAGTGGTCATTTTATTCTTTTTAACTCTCCTTCTAAATATTATCTCTCACTTTTTTCCTTTTCCCTTAACTCCCTCAGACCAAACTACTACCTTTGTTCTTAATGAAATACCTCAGTTCATTAGAGCTACTACCTTAACTTTTTTTAAATAAATACCTTTTATAATAAGGCGCTCATTCCTTACCTCTTTAACGATCACCCTAGTTTACCAAGAGCAACTCCCTTAATATTTAATTTTTTTAAATACCTTAAAACTTATCCAGAGCCACTACATTAACTCTTCAAAAATTACCATAATGTATTAAGACCTAAAATCTTAACTCTTTAACAATTACCTTAACTGATGAAGGTCTACTATCCTAACTTTTTAACAAACTTACCTGATCAAAAGCTACTACCTTAACTGTGTAAAACTTACCTTAGTTTATCCAGAATTCTTAACTGATTAAAAGTTACATTGGCGTGTCCAACTACCTTAACTTTTTAACTTATCTTAGCTATTCAAGAATCACTTGAATAGTTAAGATACTTAAAATTTACATAAGCTCTACAAAAACTACTTCCTCAATTTTTTTGAGTAACCTAAGATCCTTAACAGTTACTACCTTAATTCTTCAAGAAACCCTTATTTCTTTAAGATTAAGAGCTACTACCTTAGAAGTCAAAGAACTACCTAAGCTCATTGAGAACACTACCTTAAATCTTTAAGAACTACCTTAGTTCTTTAAAGCTATAGTCTTTCACATTCATCTTTTTTTCATTTTTTCTTACATCGATATCTAAAACCAATTTCAGATTCTACCTCTCCGCCGATGTCATTGACCTATTCGCAAACATGAGCGAATATTTGGTGGAAGCAAAGTTATTTGTGGAATTGGCTTTCAACAAGATTTTCCTTTCACTCGACTGGAATTTGTAAGTTTTTCTAATTTTTAACAATATTTTTAATTTTTAGCATGGACATTGAATACACTTGGTTCACCACAGACAAGGAACGCCTGGCTGCCTATAATTCTTCCCGAATTGGAATGCACCCCATTAAACTCAGTTCCACTCATTCTGATAAAAATTATAGAAAAACGTGAGTTTTGTAATTTTTTAAAAATTGATTTCCTTGTTTATAGGTATTGTTCAACTGTGATTTCGGCATTCTACAAAAATCTATTTGAGTTTGACTAAGAAGAGGGTTTCTGGAATTTGAATGGATTTAAATGTGATATTTATCAATAAATACATTAATTAAAGGAACCCTTGCCGCTGCCGCCGATTCCGTACGGGTTTGAAACTCTGGCGCTACCATGCCAGACAACCAGAGTTTTCTGCGTCTTTTCAGGCGGGAACGTTGAAAATTTGAAAGTTACGATCAAAAATCGATAAATCGAGGAATTGGACGGACGCGTAAACACCGTGCACGTAGTTCGTTAAAATGCCGGTTATCCTCAGGTGCCCCCTGGAATGACCAAAAAATGGCATTTCAGATGCAGATTTCTCCAAAACTACGCATATAAACACCAAACTGTTATATATTTTCTTGAAATGCTTTTCAAGCTATTTCATTTGAGATAAAGTTTAAGAAAAATCCCTTTACGATCCGTTTAAGGGCCTTAGGTTAAAATTTCCTAACTCTAAAAAAACCGGTTTCCTTAATCTCTTCAGTTTCGTTTGAGCAAGAAAGATACACTCTAGTTCCTCAAAAAATTGAATTCTCAGAAAAGTTGCTTCAGTTTCAGAATTCAAAAATCAAAAAGGCAATTACAAGAAACGAGAACGAATATTAATAATTTCTTTTGTTTTCAAATCTTGCAAATCTGGCGCAGACAAATTCTTTTGCAAAAAGTTTTGTTAGAGAGAGAGAGAGAGAGAGAGAGAGACAGACAGAGGAACAGACAGACAGAAAGAGAGAGAGAGAGGGGAGAGGAAGAGAGAGAGAGAGAGGAGAGAGAGAGAGAGGGAGAGGGATAGATACAGAAAGAGAGAGGGAGAGAGAGAGAGAGAAAGAGAGAGAGAGAGAGAGAGAGAGAGAGAGAGAGCGACAGAGAGAGAGAGAGAAATCCCTTTTATGTTTTCAAGCTTTTCCCTTTTTTTCGTTTTCAATTGTTTGAATTGAGCATCCAACATACACATTTTTCCAAATGCTTACACCGCATAAGGATTTCCCAGAAAATTATATTCAGTTTAAAGGAAAAACAAATTTAAAAACCAAGAAGCCAATCAAACGTCAAGACCAAACGCCCATTAGACAATCACTTCCGTTGTTTTGCACTGAATTACCAATAATACGCTTTGCATTGTACCACATTTTTTGAATCACATTATTTCGTAGCCTACACAAAATATGTAGACTAAATGCTAGATGAATCATCTCATGTGATTCGTGACCTTACGCTCGATTACCCTAATGTATTATTTCCTCCGATGGAGGAAGTGCATCGTAAATAAGCTTTTCATAAAAAGCATTGAACCGCCATGGTGATATCAACTACTAAAGTCCGAAAAGCTATATTTTCCACCTCCCCCATGACTGTGTTGTCAGTTTATTGGATAGAACGTGTGTGAATGTGAGTGAACGTGTGAGTGCGTGAACGCGTGACTGAGTGAACGTGAGTGAATGAACGTGTGAATGTGAGTGAATGAACGTGTGTGAACATGAATGAACGTGTGTGAATGTGAGTGAACGTGTGAGTGTGTGAACGCGTGACTGAGTGAACGTGAGTGAATAAACGTGTGTGAACGTGAGTGAACGTGTGAGTGAATGAACGTGTGTGAACGTGTGAGTGAATGAACGTGAGAGAACGTGTGTGAACGTGTAGGTGAATGAACGTGTGAGTGAATGAACGAGTGTGAACGTGTGAATGAGTGAACGCATGTGATCGTATGAGTGGTTGAACGTGTGAGAACGTGTGAGTGAATAAACGTGTGTGAACGTGTGAGTAAGTGAACGTGTGTGAACGTGTAAGTGGGTGAACGTGTGTGAACGTGTGAGTAAATGAACGTGTGTGAACATGTGAGTGGGTGAACGTGTGGGTGAGTGAACGTGTGCATGTGTAGAAACACGTGTGTGTATGTTTGTGTGTGAACGTGTGTAAACGTGTCAGATAGTGATCAAGCTAAAAACAACACCTGCTTTTTCCTCATCCACTCCTGTCAACATCTCAGCTGTAAATACTAATTAGTTTTCTATTTGGAATTTCTTGACATCCTGAATACCTAGAACTCTTTCAAGACGCATTTTACCTAGGGTACCTTTTTAGCAAAACTTATTCTAGCGATTATTCCCAGAAATCAATTTTAATTAATGTTTTTCAGATGGTCTCAAAGTTCGTCTCGTCTAGCCTTTCTTGTCTAGAATTTTGGCCTTCTAATTGCGGCACCCCTAAGAAAACATTGGAGGCATGATTGCATGTTCCATAGCCTTTATAAGTGTTCTTTTCCCGTTAGCCTAATGAAGTAGATCATCACAGCTCGGAACTGCCTCATTTCCTCAGTCAGAAGATCAAATCGTTCAGGTTCCTTGTAATCTTTATATGTCATCTGTTCTACTGAATAAGCCACTTTTCAATGTTTTTTTTTAACTTTAAAGGAACTGTCAGGGACCTATTTGCGACTCGTATTTGCTCCCTGTTTGCGACGGGACTACCCTTACCGCGGCCGCCGATCTCGTACGGGTGTGAAACTCGCAGCGCTACCATGTCAGAAAACCAGAGTTTTCTGCGTCTTTTCTGGCGGGAACATTGAACATTCGAAAGTGACGACCAAAAAGTCGATAATCCGATGGATTAGACTTACGCGTAAACGCAGTGCAAGTTGTTCGTTAAAATGCCAGTTATCCAAAGGTACCTGCCGTCTGGATTGGCCGAAACTGGCAACTCAGATGCAGATTTCTCAAAAACGGCCCATTAAACCCCAAATATTTTATGTTTTCAAAAAATAAATTATAAAGCTCCTTTGTTGGAGATAAAGTCAAAAAGGTCCCTGACTTTTCCTTTAAACGCGAGTTTTTTTAACTGCTCATTGAACGATCGAACCACAACGTTCTCCAAAGCCTCAAAAACCGTCCCTCCTTGATAGGGGCCTTTGTGTAAGTTGATAATGTCATCTTTGGAGAGCTCGTTATAATGAATACATAGTAAAAGTTTGGCGGAAAAAGAAGTTCTTGAGAAAAAGCGCAATCTGTTCAATAAGATTGTAGAAATCACATTTTCAAAAGTGGTTCCTCAAATTAAATTCCATTTTTTCCTATTGTGGCATTTATCTTTATGCTTAATGAAAAGAGGAGGAAGTAAATTGGTGTCACCTTTCATTGACCTCGTTAACACAGAATAATCGAAGATGGAATCATGAGTAGGAAAGTTTACGACATTTGTTAAAGGGACCATCAGCCTCCTTTTCAAAATCACGGCTAATCCTATGCTAATCAGCCCCTTTGTGAAAAAACGTTGCTTGGAGGGGTGTTGGGAAAAATTATCCTAACTGAAATGAGTGAATTATCATATGGGTTATTCTCATTTGGAAAAGGAGGCTGATGGTCCCTTTAATGTTTTCAGAAGGTAAGCTGTTATTAGGGTTGATTAATCACTCTCTCTCTCTGAAAAAAAGAAGAACCAAAATATAAGAAATGTAAAATGGTAAAGATGTAACATTTTTGACCAAAAAATAAGAAAAAAAATTTGAGGTTACTGTAGCTGGGTTACTGTAACTAGAGACCGATGTTTTCGAACTTGCTTCAATTTCAGCGAAAATTCAATCTGCTAAAAACATTCTTTAGAGAATTTAAAATAGAAGAGTCAGCTTTCAATGCAAAAATGGAAAAACAATTTTCGAGTGCCAAAAAAACTCTAAAAACTCGAAAAAGATTGATTTCTTTCAAGTTATGCATGTTTGAACCTTAATAAAGAATAAGTTTCACTAGAAAAAAGAAGTAAGAGAGAGTGAAGTGTGTGAGTGTGAGTGTGTGTTTAAAAGAGAGAGAGAGAGAGAGAGAGAGAGAGAGAGAGAGAGAAAGAGAGAGAGAGAGTTTCACAACCTTTGAATGTCACATGTTTTATGATTGCCCTACACCTCTTTCGTTTGAATAATTTATTCTAGATTGAATCAAATCTTTTTGCATACGCCTGCCCTTTTTGATATTAGAAAGTCTTACGCATCGCAGACAGGTGTTTCCCTTGAAATGCTTCGGGGACTCCCCTGATGACGCTTCAGTTTTGATTTTTGCTTTTCATAATCTGAAACTCATCAATTTGAATGTTTTATGATTTTTGAAAAAAAAAACTTGCTGATTTTAAATGGCTAAATATGAATATTTCAAAAAGCAACCTTTCAAAGTACATTCTAAAATCTTCTGCGGCAGTCATTTTACTTTATCCAGGCGAAGATTTTCTTTTGAATTATGTGCAATCTAAGAAGAGGAAGTTTCTCGGAATCAAAGTTAACAAAGGATAATTAGGAAAAAAGTGCCCTTTGCGTATGAAGACATTTTGTCTTTCCTAGATGACAGCGAATTGCAACGTTACAATTATAGTTAGAGCTATTATTAATACAAACGAGATTAAATCGTAAAAGAAAAATTGGTAGTTTATCGAGAACAGCGCTTCCTCCCTTTTTTATTGCGTGAACTTCGGGGAACTTCAGTTATTCTCTCCTCTTTTTTAAATTTATTTAAATTGTTTTCATCTATGACCTGACACCCACACACGTACTCACACTCACATATACACATATATTCGTACTCTCTCACACACATACATTCACACTCACACGCACACACTTACACACATTTACACTCACTCAGTAACATACACACATACACACACACACACACACACACACACACATCCAGGTACACACGCAACGTCAAGAAACTTTGATACAAATACACAATAAAATGTCATACAAATATTGGTATTTGCAAAGTACAGAAAACGTAAATTTGTGTAAGCTACTGCAACTATAATACTATGGAACCACCGAAAAACAACAAAAAACCAGGAAACATTGACTTCTTTTCTTTTTTCGACTTCTTTTTTTTACCCCTTCTCAGACAATTTTTTCTTTCGAATTATGTGCAATCTCAGAAGATGAAATTCTCGGAATCAAAGTTAACAAAGGATAATTAGGAAAAATTCGTCCTTTCCGTATGAAGACATTGTGTGTTTCCTAGATGACGCGTATTCCCACGACACAATTAAAGTTAGAATCTATTATTAACACATACGCGATTGAAATTGTAAAATAAATTGGTAGTTTCGGATACTGTAAGTTTGTCAAAGAACATAGAAAGTTCGTTTTGCTTTGGTGAACTTCAATTGATATACTTAGTTTTTGTTCACTTTTTTTGGCTTCGTATCTACATTGACCTAAACGACCTTTGGAACATTAGGTTTAAGGAAAACAGGTTAACCTTAGTGACCTTAAGACCTTAAGACCTTTAGACTTTAAGAAAGGTTCTTCTTATAATGACCTTAATAACCTTAATCAAAATCTGCCTTTTTGTTGTTCAATTACCTGTCACATTTAAAATTACCCGTTTAACGTTTTAATCCTTGTTAAAGTTAGCTACCTTAATAAAACAGATGTTTACGTCAGTGACTTTAAATAAACCCCTTTTACCTTAGCTACATTAAGTAAGCTATTTTACATTCCCCTTCTCCTTTACTTAGCTGAATGAGTTGTTGTTAACGTTAGTAACCTTAGGAAAACATTACTACATTAGCGTTAACTCTAACGAGGCATATTAGTGAGTTAATTACCCAAAGAAATTAACTTTTTTTTAATAACGCTAAGAAATCTAAAGTTAACCTTAGTGATCGTATGAGCGCTACTACTATGTTTGTGACCATAAGAAAATAACTTTAATTATTACGTTAATTACCTAAACAAGGTACCCACAGTAGCCTACAGTTTAAGGAAACTCTTTAAAGTATAAATCCTAAGCGACCTTAAGGAATCCGGGTTTACAACAGTTGTCTTAGGTCCTTAAGAAGATGGTTGTAGGTTAAGTCCCTAAGGGTACCGTCAACAATTTTTACCTTAGGTACCTTAAAAAGGGTTCAGCATTTTAATCAACGGTTTCTTCAAGTAACCCTAAAGACGTTAAAAAGACCCCAATTCACCTTAACAAACTAACTACGTTTCTCCTAAAGACTTAATTTTCAAATGCTCTATTCTTCTTTTTTTCAATTTAACATCAAATGAATGAAACCTTAGTTGCTAAATTCTTATTTTTTCATCATTTATTCTAATTTCTTTTTTAAGAAACTTTTTAGACAAATGTCCTTCGGCTCAATTCCCGTCTACGAATGGTTCTGGATGTGTTTCGGAGCCATCTCCGCCCTCACCCAATGTTTTCTCCTCCTAATTATCATTTCCTCCATTCGACAGAAGAAAAACTCTTTCTTCGCAGGACCATTTTTCACAATTTGCTGTATCCAGGTAACTTCCTCGTTCTTGAATTCTGATGCTGAAATTCCTATTTTCAGGGGGCCCACGAAATTGCAATGTACTTGACAACTACGTTCATGAACAGATTACGCAAATACTGCATAATTTACTACGCAGCTGAAGAGAGGAATGTGATTGTGGAGTGGGAGTATTACTGGTTCATGTTTCTGAAGACGACATTATACTTGGGGCATGCGGTTGTGGCTATGAACCGATTTAGTGCTTTTTATTTGACGAAACCTAATGCTTATGTTAATGTGAGTTAGAGAGAGAGAGAGAGAGAGAGAGAGAGAGAGAGAGAGAGAGAGACATAGAGAGAGAGGGAATGAAAGATTGAAGGGGAGGGACGGCGTAAATTTTTTTTCCCTTTTGCAGTTTAAATCATATAAAAGGGGTATGTTTCAGAATCGTAGAAACTATATCTATCCAATGAAACAATAGAAAATATACTTTGAAAAATAAATTTTTACGATGTCATTCCCCCTTTAAAGAAGAATTTAATTGCAGCTGTGGTCACTTCGAAACATTTCCCTTTTTTATCTTTTGGGATATGCTGTGCCAATAGTTCAACGACTAATCTGCTACGCCTCAACTTTTTCGTTTCCTACAACGGTTAATAATGGAATGTTTGGCTTCAAGCCTCCTTCAGATACGGTAAGCTCGATCCCCTCTCTCTCTCTCTCTCTCTCTCTCTTTCTCTCTCTCTCTCTCATTTTCACTTTCTCTCCCTCGCGTTTTAGTTTTTTGTAATTTTCTTCTTGGTTTTTGAAATCCGAAATTGATGCAACTTTTCTGCGAAGTCAATTTTTTGAGGAAAAAGAATGTAGCTTCTTGCTCAAATGACTAAAGTGATAAAGGAATATTTAAATTAAACTTTGAAGGGGAAGGACCTCGTAAAATTGATTTTTCAAAGTATCTTTATTATAGTTTCATTGAGTAGACATCGTTTCCACTATTCTGAAATATACCCCTTTTATATGATTTGCCCTGCAAAAGGGGCGCGTTTACACGGCCGTTTTACGCATTTGCCGCACGAAAAAACGGCTAGAGTGGGCGAGAGAGTGTGGGAAATGGGGAGACGCAGAGTTGGCGGCAATTCAAATGGTAATTTCCCCAAATTTCAAGCGCTCCTAAATCGATTCATTTTGATCCAACATGGGTAAAAGAGGTGTTTTTCGGAATCCTGGGAATGAGATCTAGACTTTTATCGCAAAATCAGAAAAATTATTTTTACGCGGTCCTTCCCCTTTAATTTCCCTAATCAAATTATTTTTTCGATAAATAACAATTTTTAATCCATTCAAAATCCAGAAACCTTCTTCTTAGTCAAATTCAAACAGATTTTTGTAGAAATACACACATGCATACACATACATATATAATTATTGCCAAAATGAAATCAGCGGCCAAAATTTCGCATATTAATTTGTATATCTAAGTCTCCTCTTTTCACATTGTCTCTCGCTCTGCGTATCTCATTTCTGCTGCACTAAGGGTAGTTTTGGCATGCTTCCAGTTTGGCGAAAGCTATACCTACCAATTCCACATCTTCAGATTGACAACTTAATGGATATAATTTTCTGCTTGCTATCCACATCTATGTGTATCATCGCCTATTCCTGGTGCATCGGAGCTTCAAAGAAGAAACTCGTTTTTCATACCAAATCGGCGGTAAGTACTCCCCCCAATATGGGACCCCAATATGAACATCATTTTACCTCTGTGATCTTTCCTTTAAAGCTCTGGAACCTTTTCCACCTTTCCACTTTTTGGCTCAAACGGTTCACCTTTTTGTTGAGAGCAATAACCGTTACTTTATTTTAAACCAAAATGACCAGATTTTGAGAAGAGTGCTTCCAAATAGGCCGTTTTTGGCCAAAAGTGTCGACAAACGCCGACAAACAGTGGAAAATAAAGACGAAAAATTAGAAGAAAGTGAGAAATGAAAAGGTGCCGGACTCCTTTAACCATCTGTAGTGGCCGGTTTCGTCCGAGTTTGAGTCCGCTGGCACCCGTATGGGATAGGAGGCGCCACTGACTCTATAGGCTTCTCTGAAAATCGAATTTTTAATTTAGCTCGTTCGAAACTTACTATTTTTCTGTTATTTTTGTTGTAAACAACAGTTCTAAACATGCAAAAAATACTATGTAAAGGAAGATTCGAATCCAAAGCTACCCAGTTCGATTCCCCGCTCGACAAAACATTTTTTCAAGTTTTTTTTAAAATGAATAGTTTCACTATATAGAGCCATCATACCTATCAAATATATTTTTCAAACTTTTGAAAAATTTGCTTTGGGCCGCGGATTTTGGAAGAGCGGGCCTGGCCAAAGCCACCCTTCGATGAAAAACAGAAAAAAATACAAAAAAAAACTCTCTAGCGTATTAAAATTAGTTTTTTAGCGCCGGGACGTCGCCCTCCTCCGCTGCGCCGTAGCCACCTCCCTTATGCTTCTTCCCTCAGCTATCCGATCCACATTAGCTCTAATTGGATCAATATCTGGAAATGACGATATTACTACTTTCGCTGCGAGATCTACGTAAGTATTTCCATCCACCTGTAACAAATCAGTTTTAGGTCGAATATAACCGACACATTGTATGTCTTCCAACCGTGGATGCTCCTATTGTCTTGCAGTCAATTGAGAAAAAAGTTCTTCTATTTGATAGTTCGACGATTTTCGATTGCTGGAAATACTACCTCTGTTTCTTGGTCTTTGTCGAGATAAACTGTTATTATTTATGATCTTTTAAGACTATAAATCCCTTAAGGTGTTTAGCTTGTGAGTAAGAGTTAAGGTTACACTTTGAGTAGTTTGGGTCTTAACTAACTGAAAAGTGTTCCTTAAATAGCGCTAAAGTTTTAAGTACGAAGTTAAGGTTTTCCTTAACGTTAGTGCTTAATTTTTCCTTAAGGTTTTAAGTACTAACATTAAGGTTTTCCGCTAACAACCTTAGCTGTTTTCTTACATATAAGACGGTGACGCTGTTAGCTTATGGTTTAACCTAAGCTAGCTAAGATTTTGTGTGAAAGTTGAATTAAAAAATTATTTTGCACGATAAGGCTGTACCTTAAACTATCGAGATATATCGTTATTTCTTATTAGTTTCAAAAATTAAGTTGTCAACCTTGTGAGTAAGAGGTTGTAACTTCTGTAGTTTATCTCTTAACTAACTTAAAAATTGGTTCCATGAATAACGTCCTTAAGCTATGTTTATATCTTAAGCTACCTTAATACCTTAAGCTAAGGGTATCACAGTCCTACTTGTACTTGGTTCTTAACCTCTAAACTTCGATTAGTTGTGAAGATGAGGTTTTACAATAATTACATTAACCTGATAAGGATTAGGTAAGGTCATTCCTTAAGTAACCCAAACGTTACGCGTTATATTAAATTTTATGTAGCTTAGCATTCCCTTGGGGTATCTTTCCCATTGCTTTAAATTATCTTAAATCAACCTCACCTTATTGCAGACAGTTCAAACAGCCTGTAAACTTGTAAGTTTTATTGCAAATTAACCTTAAAGGGGAAGGACCGCGTAAAAATATTTTTTCTGATTATGCGATAAAAGCCTAGATCTCATTACCAGGATTCCGAAAAAATACCTCTTTTGCTCATTTTGGGTCAAAATGAACCGATTGGAAGCGCTTGAAATTTAGGGAAATTGTAGTATGAATTGCCGCCAACTCTGCGTCTTCCCATTTCCCACACTCTCTCATCCACTCTAGCCGTGTTTCCGTGCGGCAAATGCGTAAAACGGCCGTGTAAACGCGCCCCTTTTGCAGTCCAAATTATATAAAAGGGGTTTGTTTCAGAATTGTGGAAACGATATCTATTCGATGAAATAATTGTGAAGGGACTTTGAAAAATCAATTTTATGAGGTCTTTCCCCGTTAAATACCTTAGCATTCCTTTGAGCTATCTCTTTCCATCGCTTGCAAGTTTTGAGCAAAAAAGTGCAATGTTTGCTGTTTTCGCGCAATGTGATCCGATTTAACGATGTAGATACCCGCCAAAGAAAACGAGGCGCAGACATTTTGCCCTTGTAATCGGACTAGACTTTCAACAAAAAGAATCGCGCCAGATGCTATAAAAGAGGGAAGAAGAAGGAGAGATCAGCCTTCAGCCATGGATTTGGAACAGCGAATTAAGGTTAGTTTTACCCTAATCTTAAGGAATCTAAGGGTTAAGGCCTATCGCTTTGTGGCCTACTCGGCAGTGACCTTCTCAGTTGTGGCAGTTATCTCCGTTTCTGTCACTCTGCCTATGGTATATAACTACGTCCAACAAGTTAAGAAGACCATGAGTAGTGAGATCAACTACTGTAGGGTGAGTACTTTAGGCCTTAAGACGTATATTTTGTAAGAATCGAGCTTGTAAAGTAGAATTTTTTTTCTGTCGGTTTCAATCGATGTAATAATATTTAAGGCCGAAATATAAGACAAATTTTGATTTTGGGTTCCTGAGGTTACTGTAGCTGGGTTACTGTAACTAGAGACCGATGTTTTGTAACTTGCTTCATTTTCAACCAAAATTCATTCTGAAAGCATTCTTTAGATAATTGAAAATATAAAAAGTCAGATTTTAATGCAAACATCTAAAAACAAATTTCGAGTGTCAGAAAACTGCAAAACCTGAATTTTAAAAAAACATTTTTTTTTCAGTTTTAGTCCTTTATATTTTTGGTGTCAATAGAAAAAAGTTGTCCAATAATACAGAAAACAAAGCCATAACAGTGGCTAGCGGAATTAATTCTTATTTAAGTTCGAAACAGGCATAAAACTAAAAACGAAAAAAGTCTCTTTTCAGTTTTTGGAATTTTTTGGCACTCGAAAATTGTTTTTCGATTTTTGCATTAATAATTGACTTGTTTCTATTTTAAATTTTCTAAAGAACGCTTTTTGCGGAATGAATTTTAGTTGAAAATGAAGCGAGTTACAAAACATCGGTCTCTAGTTACAGTAACCCAGCTACAGTAACCTCAGGAACCCAAAATCAAAATTTTACCATATATTTTGGTCAAGAATGTTGCATATTTACCATTTTAGGCAAATTCAAGCACAGAAAAATTCTCTCTCTTTCTCTCTCTCTCTTCTCACTCTGTCTCTCTCTCTCTCTGTATCTGTCTCTCTTTCTCTTTCTCTCTCTCTCTCTCTTTCTCTTTCTCTTTCTCTTTCTCTTTCTCTCTCTCTCTCTCTCTCTCTCTCTCTCTCTCTCTCTCTCTTACCCAGAATAGGCTTTCCCTTGTTCTCAACAAGGGCTTCAGAGACCACCCACTCATCTATAAACACAATTTCGCTTAGCAATCAAATAATACCTACCAAGTAAAAGAATAGCAAAGAAAAAAACGGCGCGCTGCATGTTTGTAGAATTATGAATTCATAATCTATGTTTATGGTTATATAGTTGTTGATGTTTTCGATCTATGTTTGTTTGTTTACTAATTTATACAAAACTGTAAAACTCTTTTAACTTGCATGTTATGTGCAAAGCGAGAGTGTTGTTGATCTTTGGATTTTCTCTCTCTGTTTCTCTCGTAACCCCAGATCTGCCTTAATTCGTGAAGAAATACCTTAGTATCCTAACAGCTACTACCTTAATTCTTAAAGAATACCTACATCTAGCTCCTCAAATGCAAAAACCTTAACTCTTTAAGAATGACCTTAGCTTACCAAAAGCCGTTTCCTTAATTCTTAATCAACTACCGCATTTTGTCAAGTCACACCCTGAACTCTTAATCTTTCTTCAAAGTTTACCCCTTAACGGTTACTGCCTTAATTCTTCAAGAATCTCTTAGTACCAATAAGATTAAGAGCTACTATCTTAAAGGGGAAGGACCTCGTCAAATTGATTTTTCAAAGTTTCTTTACAATTATTTCATTGAACAGATGTAGTTTCCACGATTCTGAAACCTACCCTTGTTATATGATTTTGACTGCAAAAAGGGGCGCGTTTACACGGCCGTTTTACGCGTTTGCCGCACGTAAACACGGCCAGAGTGGGCGAGAGAGTGTAGGAAAAGGGGAGACGCAGAGTTGGCGGGAATTCAAACTACGATTTCCCCAAAATTTCAAGTGCTCCAAATCGGTTCATTTTGATCCAAAATGGGTAAAAGGGGTATTTTTCGGAATCCCGGGAATGAGATCTAGGCTTTTATCACAAAATCAAAAAAATTATTTTTAAGCGGTCCTTCCCCTTTTCAGCTTCGGCAAGTAACCTCAAGCGCCTTCAAAATCTATAACCAAGAAAAGAAGCTCCTCGCCCAAGCCATCATCATGTTCTGCATGGTCACATTCCTCATAACCTGTTGGCATTACTATGACCTACTCCTTCCTCCAGTCAAAGAAACCTATTTCTCAATAAACGTCGGTTGGATCCTCTACTGTGGTCTTCATCCAATCCTCCATCTTTCCATGAACAGGTAAAGTCCCCCTTAGATTTGATGAGAAAAGAGTTTCAGGGCGATTAGGAAAAGATTCCTGACTAAGGTCTTCTGTCGAAAACAGCAGCTGACAATCAGTGGAACCACAGTTTTGGCAGTTTCTACCTCTGTGAAGAGCTCCGCTTTTGCGCCAATCGCTTAGCATCTGAAAGGGCTCCCTCGCTGGGAGTGATGCGACAAAAAGTAAACTAGACGGGCTTGTAAGCGGCAAAATCGGACTGAAAGGGTGAAAAAAGTGCGAACGACAAACCACTGGGGCTATAAAAGAGGGAAGGAGAAGGAGAGATCAGCCTTCAGCCATGGATTTGGAACAGCGGATTAAGGTTAGTTTTACCCTAATCTTAAGGAACTTAAAGGGACAGTCAGGCGGCTTTTGCAACTTTGTCTCATATGAAAGAGAAAATTCAGTTGTACAAAAAACTCTTTGAGACCTTACGTCGCAAAGCCCTAGTTTTTGAGAAAATCGGCCTCGAAGTGGCCGATTTCGGGTTTTCATCTACAGAAAGTGTAGATGGCCCGGACGTTCAATGTGTCCTGCGTTTAGTGGCAGTATAATTTGAATGAGAGAATGAGGGAAATGAGGAGGGCGCGAGACGATTTAGCATTTTTGATTATGCAAAATAACCGACCGTATCCAATGAAAAGAAAATAAAAAAGCCGCCTGACTGTCCCTTTAAGGGTTTAAGGCCTATCGCTTTGTGGCCTACTCGGCTGTGACTTTCTCAGTTGTGGCAGTTATCTCCGTTTCTGTCACTCTGCCTATGGTATATAACTACGTCCAACAAGTTAAGAAGACCATGAGTAGTGAGATCAACTACTGTAGGGTGAGTACTTTAGGCCTTAAGACTTATATTTTGTAAGAATTGAGCTTGTAAAGTAGAATTTTTTCTCGGTTTCAATCGATATAATAATCTTTAAGGCCAAAAAATAACA
This sequence comes from Oscheius sp. G VE-2021, assembly GCA_022343465.1. NCBI lineage: Eukaryota > Metazoa > Nematoda > Chromadorea > Rhabditida > Rhabditidae > Oscheius > Oscheius sp. G VE-2021. The sequence continues at coordinate 1,379,663 of JAJQXH010000013.1, forward strand.
AAAATTTTATTTTGGGTTCCTGAGGTTACTGTAGCTGGGTTACTATAACTAGAGACCGATGTTTTGTAACTCGCTTCATTTCAACCAAAATTCAATCTGCAAAAATCAGTCTTTAGAGACTTTGAAGTAGAAAAAGTCAAATTTTAATGCAAAAATCGAAAAATAAATTTCGAGTGTCAAAAAACTCCAAAATCTAAAAAAACATAATGTTTTTTTTATTTTTTCAGTTTTAGTACTTTAAAATGTTTTGATGTCAATAGAAAAAAATAGTAAAAAGATACAGAAAACAAAGTGGAACTAAGTCTTCTTTAAGGTTGAAACAGGCATAAAACGAAAAAAGTCTCTTTTCAGTTTTTGGATTTTTTGGCACTCGAAAAATGTTTTTCGACTTTTGCGTTAATAACTGACTTTTTATATTTTAAATTCTCTAAAAAATGCTTTTTTCAGAATGCATTTTGGTTGAAAATGAAGCGAGTTACAAAACGTCGGTCTCTAGTTACAGTAACCCGGCTACAGTAACCTCAGGAACCCAAAATCTTTTTTTTTTAACATTTTGGGCAAAAATGTTATACCTTTACCATTTTAGGCAAATTCGAGCACCAAAAAATTCTTCACTTGGACCTCAATTCTTATAAAATGAAGGTCTTAAGGTTAACGGTTGTTTAGGGATCAGCTAAGGACATCTGGACCGAGGTTAATCATCTGAAGGCCCTTCCTGCTGGGAACAGGACCGCCCGTCAGGCAGGATATGGGGACGCTGGAGTCAATGGAGAATCTGCCTCTGCTGGAGGGTGCGATGCCTGCTGTCTCCCCGGAGCTGCTGGTCCTACAGGAACACCCGGAAAACCCGGCCGCCCTGGAAAGCCTGGGGCTCCTGGTCTTCCCGGAAATCCTGGAAGGCCTCCTCAACAGCCTTGTGACCCTATTACCCCTCCTCCCTGCAAACCCTGCCCCCAAGGACCTGTAGGACCACCCGGACCTCCAGGTCCTTCTGGAGATGCTGGAGAGAATGGCCAACCTGGAACTCCCGGAATCGACGCTGCTCCAGGAGAGCCTGGGCCTAGGAGACCCCTGGACCTTCGGGTAACCCTGGGGCCCCTGGAGAACCAGGACAACCTGGACAAGATGCCCCTTCGGAGCCAATTCAGTCTGGAGAGCCTGGGCCCGCGGGTGAGGCTGGACCTCAGGGACCTCCAGGAGAGGCAGGACAGCCTGGAGCCGATGGTCAGCCAGGAGGCCCTGGACCCAAGGGACCCAATGGAGAGGATGGACAGCCGGGACAGGATGGGAACCCAGGACAGCCTGGACAGGCGGGGCCTGAGGGACAGGCGGGGGAGAAGGGAATCTGCCCCAAGTACTGCGCCATCGACGGAGGAGTTTTCTTCGAGGATGGAACTCGTCGTCGTTAAAATCAATTTAAAAAATATTTACTGTAAATAAAACTATTTGTCATTTGTTTGAATTGTTTTTGGAACACATATACACACGCACACATTCACACACATTTTTCTTTTTGCTGTTACTATGGTCTATTTGGTTAGTTTTACCAGAAATAAATGTTTTTACAGACGAAACATCTGTATTTCCAAATTGTTTTGTAAAAAATCCTGCATTTTATAATTGTTTTTTTATAATATTCATGGTCAATGTACAGATTTAGCCTGTAAACACCGTTAAATGCCAAGAATTCAACTTTAAAAAATGATCGAAATTCTTCCGGCAGATTTTGTGTACATCTTTGCTATAATTGGAGGCATCTTTGGAAATATAGTGTTAATTATTGGCTTGATTAAATCTGGGCTGATGAATTCTGCGTTTAATTACTTAATCGTGGCAACTTCATTAGCTGATGCTCTGTTGTTGCTTTCACAAATAGTGAAGGTTTATAGTTTGATCTTTCATATTGAAATTACACAGGTAATTGAACAAGAAAATCATTCACACACGTGCACACATGCAGGCACATACACACAGCAATCACTCTCACACGCTCATTCATGCATTCACGCTCACACAACCCGAACTCACGTTATCACTAACTCACACACTCACACATTTGCGCACCTAACATTCACACACACACACATACACACACACTCACACACACACACACACACACATACACACACACTCACACACACACACACACACGCACACACACATACACACACATACACATACACATACACACACACACGCACACACATACACATACACACACACACATACACACACACGCACACACATACACATACACACACATACACATACACACACACTCACACACACACACACACTCTCACACACACACACACACACTCACACACACACACTCTCACACACACACACACACTCACACACACACACTCACACACACACACACACACACACACACACACACACAGAACGTTTTCAGGCCCAATGTCTCTATATAATCGGTTTTCCCATAATTGGATCAATTCTTGTTAATCCTCTGTATTTAATGCTAGGAGTTGATCGTCTAATTGCCGTATGCACCCCAATACTGTAAAATGAAATTTTCATTTTAAATTCAAAAAAGTTAATTTTCAGTTTTCTTAAAATGAAGGATCGCCAATTCCTCTCAGCTGTCCTCTATTCTCTGTTCCCATTTCTCTATTCGTTTTTCATAATGAGCTCTGCAATTTTGCACAGGGATGACAAAAGAGAAGAATAATTATTTTTGAAGTTCTAACTCTTTTTTTTAAGAAAAGTTAGCACGTGTACCATACTCGTGGCTTTGGGAGCAGTAACTGAAAATTATTTCTTTTGGTCAAGTGTTGTAATCAGTATAATAGTTGATGTACTGTACATAGCCATTTGGATCAAACTTAAACAGCAAATATCACTCAGCACTGGTTTATTTGGCTTTAAATTAAGAAAAAGAGGTTTTATTCAGGTGATTCAGTAAGACGCGTGTTTGTAACATTGGCAATCACAGTGATTCTGGAAACTTTCAGCTGGCTGATAACCAGTTTGGTAACTTTGTATCTTATTTTTCTCCAGCAAAGTCATCAAGGATCTGTGATTGCTCCAATAATACAGGTGTGAGAGTGTCAAGATGTTAGTGTGAGACTGTGTGCGTGTGAATGTGTGTGCGCGTGAGTGTGTATGTGTGTAACGTGTGTATGAGAGAGAGCAAGAGTGTGTGGGTAAGTTTGTCAGCATGTGCACGTGTGTGCGTGTGATTGTGTGACGGTGAGTGTGTAACTGTTACTAAATGTGTGTGTTTTTGTGTATATGTGTGAGTGTGTAAGTTAGAGAGTGTAAGACTGTGTATGTGTTTGCATGTGTACGCGTTTGTATGTGTGTACGTGGGTGCGTATATCTGTGTATGTTTGTGAGTTTGTGATATTTAGATTGTCAGACTGTGTGACTGTGAGTAAGTGTGTGAGTGTGAATACGTGTGTGTTTGTTGTGTATGTGTATGAGTATCTGAGTGAAATTGTGTGTGAATGAGTGAGTGAGTGAGTGAGTGATGAGAGAGTGAGTGAATGTGCGGGTGTGTTTGTGAGTATGTGTACGTGTATGCGTGTGGCTGTGTGACTGTGTGACTGTGAGTAAGTATGTATGCCTATGTGAGTTTGTGAGTGTGAGTCAGTGTGAATGTGCCTGTTTGTTGTAAATGTGGGAGTGTATGTGAATGTGACTGGGTGTGTATCTGTGTGTGAGTGTGTGCGAGTGACACTGTGTTGGTGACTTTCTGAGTATGTGTAACGTTATGTGTGTGACTGTGTGACTTTGTGAGTGAGTGTGTGTATGTGAGTTAGTGAGTTGTGCGTGCGTCGTATGCTTGTGTGAACGTGTGTGAGTGTGTCCGTGAGATTGTCTGTACATATATGTGTGAGTGTGTGCGTGTGTACGTGAGTTCGTGTGTGTGCCATAATTTGTGATTTTCACTATTTTCAGCTATACATAAGCTTGCTACCCAGCTTGGCAAGTGCTTCTAATCCGTTTATCTACTACGCTAGAATGTAAGTCAAATCCACTAAAAATTACACCAATTCAGAGAAGACTACCGAATGGCAATCCGAGGTCTTTTTCGCTTCAAGACAAAACCATCTACGATTCACAACGGAACCCAAGTAACTGCAGCATGGACCTGATCGTACTTTTCAAATCGTTATATACATAATTTATGCTAGGTAGATATACAAAATAGAATTTTAATTTAAGAAATTAAACGCTGTATTCATCAGCCCAGCCAATAATTAACACTATATTTCCAAAGATGCCTCCAATTATAGCAAAGATGTACACAAAATCTGCCGGAAGAATTTCGATCATTTTTTAAAGTTGAATTCTTGGCATTTAACGGTGTTTACAGGCTAAATCTGTACATTGACCATGAATATTATAAAAAAACAATTATAAAATGCAGGATTTTTTACAAAACAATTTGGAAATACAGATGTTTCGTCTGTAAAAACATTTATTTCTGGTAAAACTAACCAAATAGACCATAGTAACAGCAAAAAGAAAAATGTGTGTGAATGTGTGCGTGTGTATATGTGTTCCAAAAACAATTCAAACAAATGACAAATAGTTTTATTTACAGTAAATATTTTTTTAAATTGATTTTAACGACGACGAGTTCCATCCTCGAAGAAAACTCCTCCGTCGATGGCGCAGTACTTGGGGCAGATTCCCTTCTCCCCCGCCTGTCCCTCAGGCCCCGCCTGTCCAGGCTGTCCTGGGTTCCCATCCTGTCCCGGCTGTCCATCCTCTCCATTGGGTCCCTTGGGTCCAGGGCCTCCTGGCTGACCATCGGCTCCAGGCTGTCCTGCCTCTCCTGGAGGTCCCTGAGGTCCAGCCTCACCCGCGGGCCCAGGCTCTCCAGACTGAATTGGCTCCGAAGGGGCATCTTGTCCAGGTTGTCCTGGTTCTCCAGGGGCCCCAGGGTTACCCGAAGGTCCAGGGGGTCTCCTAGGCCCAGGCTCTCCTGGAGCAGCGTCGATTCCGGGAGTTCCAGGTTGGCCATTCTCTCCAGCATCTCCAGAAGGACCTGGAGGTCCGGGTGGTCCTACAGGTCCTTGGGGGCAGGGTTTGCAGGGAGGAGGGGTAATAGGGTCACAAGGCTGTTGAGGAGGCCTTCCAGGATTTCCGGGAAGACCAGGAGCCCCAGGCTTTCCAGGGCGGCCGGGTTTTCCGGGTGTTCCTGTAGGACCAGCAGCTCCGGGGAGACAGCAGGCATCGCACCCTCCAGCAGAGGCAGATTCTCCATTGACTCCAGCGTCCCCATATCCTGCCTGACGGGCGGTCCTGTTCCCAGCAGGAAGGGCCTTCAGATGATTAACCTCGGTCCAGATGTCCTTAGCTGATCCCTAAACAACCGTTAACCTTAAGACCTTCATTTTATAAGAATTGAGGTCCAAGTGAAGAATTTTTTGGTGCTCGAATTTGCCTAAAATGGTAAAGGTATAACATTTTTGCCCAAAATGTTAAAAAAAAAGATTTTGGGTTCCTGAGGTTACTGTAGCCGGGTTACTGTAACTAGAGACCGACGTTTTGTAACTCGCTTCATTTTCAACCAAAATGCATTCTGAAAAAAGCATTTTTTAGAGAATTTAAAATATAAAAAGTCAGTTATTAACGCAAAAGTCGAAAAACATTTTTCGAGTGCCAAAAAAATCCAAAAACTGAAAAGAGACTTTTTTCGTTTTATGCCTGTTTCAACCTTAAAGAAGACTTAGTTCCACTTTGTTTTCTGTATCTTTTTACTATTTTTTTCTATTGACATCAAAACATTTTAAAGTACTAAAACTGAAAAAATAAAAAAAAACATTATGTTTTTTTAGATTTTGGAGTTTTTTGACACTCGAAATTTATTTTTCGATTTTTGCATTAAAATTTGACTTTTTCTACTTCAAAGTCTCTAAAGACTGATTTTTGCAGATTGAATTTTGGTTGAAATGAAGCGAGTTACAAAACATCGGTCTCTAGTTATAGTAACCCAGCTACAGTAACCTCAGGAACCCAAAATAAAATTTTTGTTATTTTTTGGCCTTAAAGATTATTATATCGATTGAAACCGAGAAAAAATTCTACTTTACAAGCTCAATTCTTACAAAATATAAGTCTTAAGGCCTAAAGTACTCACCCTACAGTAGTTGATCTCACTACTCATGGTCTTCTTAACTTGTTGGACGTAGTTATATACCATAGGCAGAGTGACAGAAACGGAGATAACTGCCACAACTGAGAAAGTCACAGCCGAGTAGGCCACAAAGCGATAGGCCTTAAACCCTTAAAGGGACAGTCAGGCGGCTTTTTTATTTTCTTTTCATTGGATACGGTCGGTTATTTTGCATAATCAAAAATGCTAAATCGTCTCGCGCCCTCCTCATTTCCCTCATTCTCTCATTCAAATTATACTGCCACTAAACGCAGGACACATTGAACGTCCGGGCCATCTACACTTTCTGTAGATGAAAACCCGAAATCGGCCACTTCGAGGCCGATTTTCTCAAAAACTAGGGCTTTGCGACGTAAGGTCTCAAAGAGTTTTTTGTACAACTGAATTTTCTCTTTCATATGAGACAAAGTTGCAAAAGCCGCCTGACTGTCCCTTTAAGTTCCTTAAGATTAGGGTAAAACTAACCTTAATCCGCTGTTCCAAATCCATGGCTGAAGGCTGATCTCTCCTTCTCCTTCCCTCTTTTATAGCCCCAGTGGTTTGTCGTTCGCACTTTTTTCACCCTTTCAGTCCGATTTTGCCGCTTACAAGCCCGTCTAGTTTACTTTTTGTCGCATCACTCCCAGCGAGGGAGCCCTTTCAGATGCTAAGCGATTGGCGCAAAAGCGGAGCTCTTCACAGAGGTAGAAACTGCCAAAACTGTGGTTCCACTGATTGTCAGCTGCTGTTTTCGACAGAAGACCTTAGTCAGGAATCTTTTCCTAATCGCCCTGAAACTCTTTTCTCATCAAATCTAAGGGGGACTTTACCTGTTCATGGAAAGATGGAGGATTGGATGAAGACCACAGTAGAGGATCCAACCGACGTTTATTGAGAAATAGGTTTCTTTGACTGGAGGAAGGAGTAGGTCATAGTAATGCCAACAGGTTATGAGGAATGTGACCATGCAGAACATGATGATGGCTTGGGCGAGGAGCTTCTTTTCTTGGTTATAGATTTTGAAGGCGCTTGAGGTTACTTGCCGAAGCTGAAAAGGGGAAGGACCGCTTAAAAATAATTTTTTTGATTTTGTGATAAAAGCCTAGATCTCATTCCCGGGATTCCGAAAAATACCCCTTTTACCCATTTTGGATCAAAATGAACCGATTTGGAGCACTTGAAATTTTGGGGAAATCGTAGTTTGAATTCCCGCCAACTCTGCGTCTCCCCTTTTCCTACACTCTCTCGCCCACTCTGGCCGTGTTTACGTGCGGCAAACGCGTAAAACGGCCGTGTAAACGCGCCCCTTTTTGCAGTCAAAATCATATAACAAGGGTAGGTTTCAGAATCGTGGAAACTACATCTGTTCAATGAAATAATTGTAAAGAAACTTTGAAAAATCAATTTGACGAGGTCCTTCCCCTTTAAGATAGTAGCTCTTAATCTTATTGGTACTAAGAGATTCTTGAAGAATTAAGGCAGTAACCGTTAAGGGGTAAACTTTGAAGAAAGATTAAGAGTTCAGGGTGTGACTTGACAAAATGCGGTAGTTGATTAAGAATTAAGGAAACGGCTTTTGGTAAGCTAAGGTCATTCTTAAAGAGTTAAGGTTTTTGCATTTGAGGAGCTAGATGTAGGTATTCTTTAAGAATTAAGGTAGTAGCTGTTAGGATACTAAGGTATTTCTTCACGAATTAAGGCAGATCTGGGGTTACGAGAGAAACAGAGAGAGAAAATCCAAAGATCAACAACACTCTCGCTTTGCACATAACATGCAAGTTAAAAGAGTTTTACAGTTTTGTATAAATTAGTAAACAAACAAACATAGATCGAAAACATCAACAACTATATAACCATAAACATAGATTATGAATTCATAATTCTACAAACATGCAGCGCGCCGTTTTTTTCTTTGCTATTCTTTTACTTGGTAGGTATTATTTGATTGCTAAGCGAAATTGTGTTTATAGATGAGTGGGTGGTCTCTGAAGCCCTTGTTGAGAACAAGGGAAAGCCTATTCTGGGTAAGAGAGAGAGAGAGAGAGAGAGAGAGAGAGAGAGAGAGAGAAAGAGAAAGAGAAAGAGAAAGAGAAAGAGAGAGAGAGAGAGAAAGAGAAAGAGAGACAGATACAGAGAGAGAGAGAGACAGAGTGAGAAGAGAGAGAGAGAAAGAGAGAGAATTTTTCAGGCAAGCAATGCGGCAACATCGTTTGCCCAAAAGGTTTCCAATGTAAAATCACGTTTCGTGGAAGGTAAAATCAATCAATTCTTTAGAAAAAAAGTTTCAGGCACTTTATCTTTCAGTGCATACCGGAATTTATTGAACCAGCTCCATTTCCCTTTCCTGGATGAGGTCCTTCTTGTGATTATTATATTCTGGCGGAGTTTTCATACTTTGAAAAATAAATAAGTATGCTTACATTATTTAAATCATCAAAAGAGGCCTGTTTTTACCACAACAATTTAAAGGGCAATGGCCTCGTAAAATTTATTTTTCATATTCTCTTTACAATTATTTCATTGAATAGATACAGTTTACACGATTCTGAAACATACCCCTTTTATATGATTTGGACTGCAAAAGGGGCGCGTTTACACGGCCGTTTTACGCGTTTGCCGCACGAAAACACAACTAGAGTGGGCGAGAGAGTGCGGGAAATGAAGAGACACAGAGTTGGCGGCAATTCAAACTACAATTTTCCCCAAAATTTCAAGCGCTGAAAATCGGTTCATTTTGATCCAATATGGGTAAAAGGAGTATTTTTCGGAATCCTGGCAATGAGATCTAGGTTTTTATCACAAAAGCAGAAAAATTATTTGTACGGGGTCCTTCCCCTTTAAATGAGCCGCCTAATTTGCTTACCTGAAGAAGAAAGAAGACAGTAACCACATAAATGATCAATACAATTGTGATTGAACTGACTGACACGACATATTCAATCAATGATAGAGTCATACTGACTTTGTCGTTGTGATAAGCCCAACTGTAACTGAAATTCTATATTTTGAAAGATTTTTCAGGTTAAAAAATTACTCATTTGGAAAATAAGTCAATGTTCCTACTGTGAGAAGGCCTAGATAGAAGCCAATGAAATAGACCCATCCAACGAGGAGAATAACCTGAAAGACCTAATTTTGCAAATTCTGGCGCGCCATCTCTTCAGGACCCAAGCATTGATTGATTGTACTTTGTCTCAACACGAACCGACTGGGCTATAGTCTATTGATTTTCAAAATCTGCAAAGTTATGGCAGGACGGCGCGCCAGGAATCAATCAATATTTGTTTATTTGCACTTTTCGTCTGGCAACTAATCGCTCTGGGACCCAAGTATTGCTTAAAAAATAAAACCAAGGAAGCTTACCAAATGGTGACTTGGTAATGAGTTTTCTGCATCAACGCGTCTCATTACAATCATTAGGCGATTTACGGCTATCAGAACAGTGGCTGGGAATAAGCCCACCCAAGCAGAATTGATTGTAGCTCCCATGAACTGAAAATTGCCTTATAGTGTGTATGTGTGCATGTGTCTGTGTGTGTGTGTTTACGTGTATGTATGTGGATATGTGTCCGTATGTGTGAGTGTTCATATGTGTCCGTGTGTGTATGTGTAAGTGTGAGTGTGTGAATGTGCATTTGTGTGTGAGAGAGAATACATGTATGTGTGTGAGTGCGTGTCTTTCTGTGTGTGTGTGTGTTGTCTATGTATGTGAAAATGTGACCGTGTGTGTGACAGTGTGTGTGTGTGTGAGAGAGAGAGAGAGTGAGTGAGAGAGAGAGAGAGAGTAAGTGTATGTGTATGAGTGCGTGTGTTTCTCTCTCTCTCTGTGTGTGTGTGTGTTTGTGTGTGTGTCTGTGTGTGTTTGTGTCTGTGTCTGTGTGTGTGTGTGAGTGCATGTGTTTGTGTGTAGGTGGTTGTGTGTGTTTACATGTGTGTATGTGTCCGTGTGTGTCTGTGTGTGTATGTTTGAGTGTGAGTGCGTGTCCGTGTGCGTGAGAGAGGCGAAGAAGAGAGTGCGCGTGTGTTTACGTGTGTGTATGTGAGTATGTGACCGCCTGTTTTCGTGTCTGTGAATGTGAGTGTGTGGGCCTGTGTGTCTATGTGTGTGTGAATATGTGACGCACCTTATTCAAATAAGGCACTTTCAGCAACTCTGGAAAGAAGTGGGATATCCCCGCGAAGCTGTGGAAAAGCAGTTGAACACAATCGAAAAAACCCAAATTCAACAGAAGTTTATAGCTGTGCTTGGTACAGTAGAGGGGATCGTACATGAAAATCTAAACTTTTGTTTATAACGTTACAAAAATACAAAAAATAGAAACTTACGTTTAGAATTGTAAAGTAGATTAGAAGAAGGGAAGAAGGGAGGATGATATAAGTGATAGCAACAATAAGGGTTTCTGTGTCCATTTTGTGTCCTTTGATTGGGAGTTTTGCTGAAGCTGAATTTGTGAATACTGGATGTAAAAGAGAAAGAGAGAGTTAGAGAAAGAGGGACAGAGAGAGAGAGAGACAGAGAGACAGAGACACAGACAGAGACACAGAGAGAGAGATATGAATGTTGAGGAAAACTTGTCGTAACCAAACAAACACAGACACAAAACAAAGCAACAAAAGAAAACAAGTAAACCTACGTATTAACCACAGTTCCTGCTTTTCAAAGGGTCTGTTTATCAAATGACACTTCCCCATGACGCCAGTTTTTCGATTGAAAGAGTGTCTGTATCATCAAATTTCTACATGAGTGAAACTAAATAGACGATGTGACTAAAGCCACGTTATCCCAATGTGTCTGCAACATTTAGTATTCAAGATGGGAGATACATAAGGCTAATTAGTGACACATAATGTCTCTAATATTCTGCAAACATCGAGGGTTCGGATTCACACCAAGACAAAACCATTTGCGCGCATTATAAACACTTTAAATTTGTTCTACAACAGTAAAAAAACTTTTATATTCATTTTAAGGATTAAAGGGGAAGGACCGCGTAAAAATATTTTTTTTCCGAAATTGTGGTAATAGTATAAATCTCTTTCCCAGGATTCCGAAAAAAAAAAAAAAAAAAACCTATTTTACCCATTTTGAAAATTAACCGATTTAGGATTATTTAAATTGCCGCCAACTCTCCGTCTCTCCATTTCCCACACTCTCTCTCCAACTCTAGCCGTATTTTCGTGCGGCAAACGCGTAAAACGGCCGTGTAAACGCGCCCCTTTTGCAGTCCAAATCATAAGAAGGGGTATGTTTCAGAATCGTGGCAATGATATCTATTTAATCAAATAATGGTTAAGAGATTTTGAAAAATCAATTTTACGAGGTCCTTCCCCTTTAATCACAAAAAAACCGAATAATGTTTTTATCAAAATAAAAATACGGTTAACAATATATACAACTGAGTTTTGTAAACGTCAAGGTTCGTTCCTACATGGCGTCGGTGTAGAAGAATTAGAGGGAGAAAGAAAGAGAGAGAAAGAGAGAGACAAATAGAGAGAGAGAGAGAGAGAGAGAGAGAGAGAGAGGATTCCATTTCTCACTTCACCACTGCTGCCCATCGATTCTGCACTTTTCTAAACAGTCTTTTATACTTTCCACCATCCTGCTTACATTGCGACCACAAAAACGGTAGTTTTCGTTATGGTTAATTTCTTCTTCTTAAGTAAAATTCTAGCTAGGCTTCTGATAAACTTCTTGCGAATAACTCTGAAAATACATTCAATTATGTAAAACTTATTCGTCTCAGATTTCTGATTTTGAGTGTTTTCGTCGCCCTGGGGTCTTCACTCTACCTGTTCATCGAAAGATGGAGGATTGGATGAAGACCACAGTAGAGGATCCAACCGACGTTGATGGCAAAATAGGTTTCCTTGACTGTTGGGAACAGTAGGTCATAGTGATGCCAACAGGTGATTAAGAAGGTTACCATGACGAACATGATGATGGCCTGGGCTAGGAGCTTCTTTTCTTGGTTGTAGATTTTCCAGGTGTTTGAAGCGAGATTGCGTAACTGGAATTGAGTGTAGTGACAGACACACACATTCACTCACTCACAATACACACACTCACGCATACACACACGCGAACACACATAAAAACACATACAAAGACACATTCACTCACATTTACTCTAACACATGCACACATACACACACGAAACACGCATAAACACACATACACACGCAAACACGCACACACACATTCACTCACTAAGAATACACACACTCACACAAATACACATACACACATACTCACATGCACACATGCACACATGCACACACTCACACATACACAAACACACACACACACGTGCACACACACGTACTCGCACACACACGTACTCACACACGTTCACATATACACAAACATACACATATACACACACTAACACACGCACACACGTACTACCTGGACTATATAGTACACAGCTACGCTGGAAATAGCCATTGAAATCGTGATTGATCCTATACTTCCCACAAACTCAATTATGGCAAGCGTCTTGCTGAAGTCATCTTTTGAATAAGCCCAGCTGTAGCTGAAACATTAATGTTTTTTTCTAAATCAATAAAGCTATCTCACTCTTCAGGGTAGTATAACAGTGTTCCGAATGTAAGCAGTGATATGTAGAAGCATATGTAATAGACCCATCCGATGATTAGAAGGACCTGAAGGAGTGAAAGGTAAGTTTCAAAATTCAAACGTTAAAGGGGAAGGACCTCGTAAAATTGGTTTTTCGAAGTCTCTTTACAATTGTTTCATCCTTTAAGGAATGAAAAATTACCCAATGATGGAGTGGAAGCGGACTATCTGCGTCAATTTTTCGCATGACAAGCATGAGGCGGTTAATGGCTATAAGGATTGTTGCTGGAAAAAGACCATTCCAAGCTGAGTTGATTGTGGCTCCCATGAACTGAAAAAGGAGAATTGTGAGTGAAAGTGTGTATGTGAGGGTGTATAAATGTGTGTACGTATGTGTGTATGTGTATGGGTGTACGTGAGAGTGACGGTGTGTATATGTGTATACATCTACGTGTGCGTATATATGTAAGTGTGTGTATGTGATTGTGTGTGCGTGTATGTGTGTGAGCACCTGCATAAGTCTGAGTGTGAGTGTGTGTATGCATCGATGGGTTTATGTGTGTACGTGTGTATGAGGAAGTGTGAGTGTGAGTGTGTATACGTGTTTGTGGGTTGTGTGTGAGTTTTGGTTTGTGTATCTGTGTATATGTTTGAGCGTGTGCATGTGTGTATCTGTGTTTGTATGTGAGCGTGTTTTTGTGTGAGTGGGTATACGTGTATTTGTGTGTGAATGTGTATGTATCTGTGTATGTTTACTTGTGTGTATGGGTGTACGTGTGTATGTGTGAGTGTGTATACGTGTGCATATGTATGTGTGTATGTATGTGGGTGTGTGTGGGTGAGTGAGGAAGTGAGTCAATGTGAGTGGAATGTGTATACTTGTGTGTATGTCTGTATGACAGAGTTTATGTTGTCTATGTCTGTGTTGATGTGGGTATGTGTGCGTGTGTGTGCGTGTGCGCGCGTATGTGTGTGAGTGTGAATGTGAGTGTGAGTGTTTTGTGTATATGTGTACATGTGACTGCGTCTGTATGTGTGCGCACGTGTGCTTCTAAAACGTGTGAAAGTAAGTGAGTGATTAAAAAAAATTACCAACTTTGTTGAGATACGGTAATTCACAAAGCTCAGGGATGAACAATGAAATTCCTCCAAATGAATGACAAGTCAACTGGACACAGTCGTAGAATCCCAGATGAACAAATAACTTATAACTATGTTTTCTCGCATAGAAAGGGTCAGTTAGGAAAATCTAAAGTTATTTTTACACCCTATTTAAAGGGGAAGGACCGCGTAAACACAATTTTTCTGATTTTGTGATAAAAGCCTAGATCTCATTCCCAGGATTCCGAAAAATACCTCTTTTACCCATTTTTGGATCAAAATGAATCGATTTAGGAGCGCTTCAAATTTTGGGGAAATTGTAGTTTGAATTCCCGCTAACTCTGCGTCTCCCCATTTCCCACACTCTCTCGCCCACTCTAGCCGTATTTTCGTGCGGCAAACGCGTAAAACGGCCGTGTAAACGCGCCCCTTTTGCAGTCCAAATCATATAAAAGGGCTATGTTTCGGAATCGTGGAAACTATATCTATTCAATGAAACAATTGTAAAGGGACTTTGAAATTTTTTTTACGGTCCTTCCTCTTTTAATTAACTTACATGTATAAGTACTAAGTAAATACTTAGAAGGACTAAAGGAAGGAGGATGTATATCACAGCTACTATGAAGGTTTCTTCGTCCATAGCTATTCTTGAATGAATGCCACTCACCAGAGTAACAATTAATCTTGTTTTTCAAGCTCTTCGTACGTCTACCGAACAACTTCCGAACGGAATTGTTGAGGACGTTATCTCATAACAATAGGCAAAAAGAGGTTAGTCAAAGTGAAACTATAAATTTCAGGTGTAACATTGAAATGTGTAATCCTGAAATAGGATGAAAATCAGCTGCCGGAGTTGAAATCAGCTGACTGTGTATAATGTTTCAGCATTGTGATATTCAGAAATCAGGTGGAGGAAAGCATGAATGTGGCCATGATTAATAAGGTTGAAAATAGAAAAAACCAGAATGCCGGAAGAATTAATTGTGTTGTTTTCTTAATTCCTAAGATGTTTTGTGCAAATATTACGTATAGATTTTTCAGTTGCGGCGCTTACCCCATACAGGTGCCACACTTCTTTCTCTCTTCTCTCTCTCTCTCTCTCTCTGTCTCTGTGTCTCTCTCTCTCTTTCAGACAATCTATGTGCAGCGCAGCCGTTGGGAATCCTACGAAGTCATCAACCAGCGCGTGTGTGTGCGCGCGTGTGTGTGCGACGCGCCTTAAAGGGGACGTACCGCGTAAAAATAATTTTTCTGATTGTGTGATCAAAGGCAAGATCTCATTCCCAGGATTTCGAAAAATACCCATTTTGGCCATTTTGGATCAAAACGAACCGATTTAGGAGCGCTTGAAATTTTGGGTAAATTGTCATTTGAATTGCCGCCAACTCTGTGTCTCTCCATTTCCCACACTCTCTCGCCCACCTTAGCCATGTGTTCGTGCGGCAATTGCAAAACTCGGTCGTGTAAACGCGCCCCTTTTGCAGTATGTTTCAGAATCGTGGAAACGATATCTACTCATTGAAACTGTAATAAAGATACTTTGAAAAATCAATTTTACGAGGTCCTTCCCCTTTAATTGCGCTTGCGCGTGCTTTTTGTCTATATTGAAAAATTTTCGGTGAAAACTTAAACAGTTGTTATTAACAATGTTTCTCAGCGTAAAACAATATATCGAATGCGTTTTCAAAATTTTTTTTAGCGGGATTTGAAGAAAGTTACAGTAACCCAGGGTCCCCTACCGTAACCCGGAACCAAAAAGCGCTATTGACCCAAAAGTTTCAGAATGTTATATTTAGGTCATACAATGACTTTTGACAGATTTTGGGACAAATCGAAGAATAATTTTTTTTTCTCAAAAATTTCTCAACTTGTAAAATACAATTTTTGTTATGTTTTGCAGAGATAACGTCGTGTAAACGCCAAAGCTCGTAGATTACGCCGTATGTTGAAAACAAATACAAATAGATATAATGAAACAGAGTGAAGAGAGGTAAGTAAGAAAAAAGTTCCATTTTCTCACTTCAAAACTGTTGCCCATCGATTTTGCACTTTTCTAAAAAGTGCTTTAAAAAAATAACCATTAAACTCACATTGAAACCACGAAGACTGTGGTTTTCGGAAAGGGCGATTTCTTTTCCACACGGAGCACTCTATCGAGAAACTGTTTACGGATCATTCTGAAAGTGTGATTCATTACAATGAATTATATTTTTAAAAAAATGCGTTTAATTATATTTTTACCTGTTCATTGAAAGATGGAGGATTGGGTGCAAACCACAGTATAGAATCCAACCGACGTTAATAGCAAAATAGGTTTCTTTGACATCTGGAAACAGTAGGTCATAGTGATGCCAGGTGGTAACCAAGAAGGTTACAAAAAGAAACATGATGATAGCCTGGGCGAGGAGCTTTTTTTCTTGGTTGTAGATTTTCCAGGTGTTTGAAGCGACGTTGCGCAACTGGAAATGAGAGCAGTGACACACACACACATGTACACACACACACACACAAACACACACACACCCGCTTTACCTGAAGAATGTAGTAAACAGCTATGATGGACAAGGCCATAGAAATCGTTATTGATCCGATGCTCCCCACAAACTCAACCATGGCAAGGGTCGTACTGGCAGAATCTGTGGAATAAGCCCAACTATAGCTTGAATAGTAAAGGTTTTGCATTAATAGAGAATGTAAACTAACTCATTTGGGTAGTACTTCAGTGTGCAGAAGGTAAGAAGAGATAAGGAGAAACCAATGTAATAGAACCACCCGATGATCAGAAGTACCTGAACAGGAGAATTAGGAAATTTTAAGACATTTTTAAATGCAAGGACCGCGTAAAAATATTTTTTCTGATTTTGCGATAAAAGCCTAGATCTCATTCTCAGGATCCCGAAAAATACCTCTTTGACCCATTTTGCATAAAAATGAACCGATTTAGGAGCGATTGAAATTTGTCGAAATTGCCATTTGAATTGCCGCCAACTCTGCGTCTCCCCAATTCCCACACTCTCTCGCCAACTCTAGCCGTGTTTTCGTGCGGCAAACGCGTAAAACGGCCGTGTAAACGCGCCCCTTTTGCAGTCCAAATCATCTAAAGGGGGTGTGTTTCAGAATCGTGGAAACCATATCTATTCAATGAAACTGTTATAAATATATTTTGCAAAATCAATTTTACGAGGTCCTTCGCCCCTTAATGTTATTTCGAAAATTGAATGGTGAACATGGAATGATTAACTGACCCAGTGATGGCGTGGCAATCGACTATCCGCGTTAATTCTTCGCGTAACCAGCATGAGACGGTTGATAGCTATGAGGATGGTGGCTCGAAAGAGACCATTCCAGGCTGAATTTATTGTGGCTCCCATGAACTGAAAAAAGAGAGATTTGGGTGAATGTGAATGAGTGAGTGTGTGAGTGAGGGAGTGAACGTGTGTACGCGTGTACGCGTGGGAGTGTGTATATGTGTAAATGTGAGAGAGTGTGAGTGTGCGTATGTGTGTGTGTGTGTGAGAGAGAGAGAGAGAGAACGTGAGTATGAGTATGGGTGTGATTGTCAGTATGAATGTGAATGTGTGCGGGCGTGCGCGGCGTGCGCGTAAGTGTGTATATTTCTGTGAGTGTGTATAAGTGTGTGAGAGTGTGTGAGTGTGAGTATGTGTGAGAGAGAGTGAATGTGTGAGTGTGAGTTTGAGTGTGTGTGTATGTGTGGATGTGTGAATGTGTGTCTGTGTGTTTGTGAAAACGATTCTACTAACCTTGTTGAGATATGGAACTTCCAATAAATTGGGAATGAAATATGAAATTCCCGCAATCGAGTGACAAGTCAACTGGACACAGTCATAGAATCCCAAATGAACAAACAATTTATACCTATGTTTTGTCTTATGAAAAGGGTCAGTTAAGAAAATCTAAAATAAGTCGTAGTCAGGTTTTTAAATCATTTTTTAAAAAAATTGAAGAAAAGTAAAAAAAATTAAACCTAATTTATCTTACATGCATAATTACAAGATAAATAGAAAGAAGTAGCCAAGGGATCAGGATGTATATATAAGCCACAATGAAAGTCTCTCTGTCCATTCTTATTCTTGATGGAAATCCGCTTTTTCCTCCAAGCGGCGACAAAAATTGTTTTTTAAACGGTTTGTACATTAACTGGATAACTTACAAACTCAATAATAATAAAATTAAGAAAGAAAATAGACCAAAAGGGGTTGCTGTCAACGGAAAATAATAACCTTAAAAGGGAAGGACTTCGTAAAATTGGTTTTTTAAAGTTTCTTTACAATTATTTCATCGAATAAACATCGTTTTCACGATTCTGAAACATTCCCCTTTTATATGATTTGGACTGCAAAAGGGGCGCGTTTACACGGCCGTTTTACGCGGTTGCCACACGGAAACACGGCTAGAGTTGGCGAGAGAGTGTGGGAATTGGGGAGACGCAGAGTTGGCGGCAATTCAAATGGCAATTTCGACAAATTTCAATCGCTCCTAAATCGGTTCATTTTTATGCAAAATGGGTCAAAGAGGTATTTTTCGGGATCCTGAGAATGAGATCTAGGCTTTTATCGCAAAATCAGAAAAATTATTTTTACACGGTCCTTCTCCTTTAAAGCTGGAAAGTTTTAGAATCTTGAAACAGTTGAGATTTGCAAGCGAACGTTCCTTTTTTGACCTACCCGACTGCTTAAATATAAGAAAAGAGTATTTTGTCCTTATTTTTGAATTCGTTCCAAGCCCATGCACCCAATTCATTCAACTATGTAAACGCAGGGCACGCCAAACGTAAGGTCGCAAAAATCTGTGGAAAACCTAAAACACCACATTTGGCCCCTTTCTGTCCCGATATCTGGGAAAAATAAATTGTTTCACACTTTAGCTGATAAACGGATAGTTGCGTAAATTCTGGAAGTCCTGAAAAATAAAAGTTCAACATTTATTTGATTTCCTTGATACAATTAGAGATAAATATACTTTGTAATGCCTGTTTGTTCAATCGCAGAATACGCGCCACATCCGAAAGTTTTTATATATTTGTATTTGAAATTTTGCACAAAGCGACAGAAGTTTTTGAAAAACTGAGATTTTCGGATTTTTTAAACAGTTTGTTTGATCTCTATTTCAAGTAGAATGGTAGACATAGAAGACCAATAAAAAAGGCGCCGATTTTGGAACTTTTGTTGCCTGTGCATGTTACTTTTTGACTTTTCAGGCTAATTTTCGGGGGTTACGGTAGCAAAGACTCATCTTGGGGAGATATCGTGCTTCATTACGGTAATGTGCCTGCGGCGCCGATTACGGTAATGTGTCTGCGGCGGCTCCTATCCCATACGGGTGCCAGCGGCTGTTCCCTTCGTTCCATAGTTCTCACAGGCCGCACCGGGCCGCCTTGAAAAACACAATGCTAAAAAGGGCATCCCTATGGAACTGCAACCCTTTTTAAACCTTATTCAAAAGGATTGCTAAAAAAGTTCCTGGACAACAATAGTTCAACATTTATTGTCTTTCATGCAATTAGAGATAAATATCATTGTAATCCCTGTTTGTTCAGAACGCGAATAAGCACCAAAAATCGTAAATATGTTTTGCACTGAAAATGTAAACCCTCAAATAGTTATTCGGTAAAAGGTAGACTACTTTATGCACTTTCTAGTTCTCGCTTTGTCCCAAAGAGCACAAACAGCCTGATATTTTGCGTTTTCATCACTTTTTAAATTTTCAATTGGTCAAATTATTTCCTGTGCAAAATTTGAAACGGCGCCATGAGTGCTTTTAATTTTCACTAGCTGTGTTTGTGTTTTTAACCTAGACATGCGGAAAGAAAAAGAAAAAAAAGAAAAAAAGCAAATGCGTAAACACAGTGCAAGATGTGCGTAAAGTTTAAAAAAACATTGATTATGCACCGATGCATGATTAGCCTTCATTTTTTTAACGTTTTCAAGTGGTTTTCTAAATCGGTTTTTTTGAAAAAATGGGGGTCACCAAAGACCGCTAACTCATTCAGATTTATTTTTATCATCCAGACAGTGATTCTTAATGCGCAGCTGCTTCTTTCTTTTGTTTTACGGTTTTTGGGTTACTGTAGGCTTTTTAAAACTTTTTTGCCATCCTGACTAAAATAAGCAGGTGAGCTTTTCTGACAGGTGAAAAACAACTTATAACATTGTTTTTCTTATTACAAATTCACAACTACAGGCTGCTTCTAGATTAGGAAAGCTTTTTCTTGCAAGAATAGTCATATATATAAACTCAATCTCTCACTCTCTCTCGCTCTATCTCTCTCTCTCCCTCCCTCTCTCTCTCTCCCTCCCTCTCTCTCTCTCTCCCTCCCTCCCTCTCCCTCCCTCTCTCTTTCTTTCTCTCTCTCTCTCTCTCTCTCTCTCTCTCTCTCTCTCCCTCCCTCTCCCTCCCTCTCTGTTTCTCTCTTTCTCTCTCAATCTCTCTCTATTTCTCTCTTTCTCTCTTTCTCTCTTTCTCTCTTTCTCTCTTTCTCTCTCTCTCTCTCTCTCTCTCTCTCTTTCTCCCTCCCTCCCTCTCCCTCCCTCTCTGTTTCTCTCTTTCTCTCTCAATCTCTCTCTCTATTTCTCTCTCTCTCTCTCTCTCTCTCTCTCTCTCTCTCTCTCTTTCTCCCTCCCTCCCTCTCCCTCCCTCTCTCTCTCTCACTGTTTCTCTCTTTCTCTCTCTCTCTTTCTCTCTCTCTTTCTCTCTTTCTCTCTTTCTCTCTCTCTCTTTTTCTCTTTCTCTTTCTCTCTTTCTCTCTTTCTCTCTTTCTCTCTTTTTCTCTTTTTCTCTTTCTCTCTTTCTCTCTTTTTCTCTTTTTCTCTTTTTCTCTTTCTCTTTCTCTCTTTCTCTCTTTATCTTTCTCTCTTTCTCTCTCTTTCTCTCTCTCTCTCTCTCTCTCTCTCTCTCTCTCTCTCTACGTCTCTTCTTTTGTTTGATTTGCCCATTTTTGATAATTGTCTCTTTGTCGCAAATTTTCTAGCCTCAAAACTATATTTCAAATTCCACGCAGACATTTCAAAAAGAAAAACAGGCATTGACCAAAATGTGAAAGAATGTTTTGTCTCCAGAGTACGCAATGAATAGTCTAATCCTTCGCGTCAAGACCATTTTCTAAAAGAGTCGTGTTTTTGTGACCTGAATCATTCAAATGGCAGAAACGAACGTCTTCTCATACACCTCTTACTAATATATTTCTACGTCAAAATTCAGGCGATTCGGAAGGCTTACCCTTGTTTACTCATTTCGATTACCTATTTTGGAAACATTGCGTAGCTTTGGCCATAAATAAGCATTAAATTCTTCTTGAATCATGGCTAAGTTTCAAAATTTCTCTGCCCGACCCAGCGTTACCCGCCCACCACATTTTCAACGTCGCCGATTTCATCCGGGTTTGACCCCCTTCCCCCCCCCCCCCCGCAAAGCTGCTGACCCTAAAAAGATGAAGAAAGGGCTTCAGATGAATCTTGTAAACAGAGTACATGCTAGACGTAAAGTTCACGGTTGCCAGTTGAGTAGCATAAGGGCATTTCAAATTATAACCTCTTTTAAAAAAGGACGTCCCCCCTTTCATTACAAATTGCTTATCTCCTTCTATCACACTTTAGAAGCACAAACATCTTGCAGTTCCAATTGGCATTCGTAGCAGGAACCATTAAGTTTTAGCTCAGAATGTACCAGTACCAAATTAGACCCCCAATGAAAAACATGCCTTTCTTGTAAACTTGACCGATGGTTGATTCTTGTCTTTGTCTGGTTTTGATAAAAGTAGCAGTTTCTGAATTTATCTTCCACATACATTTTTATAATTTATAGGTATGTCCAACAAACTATAAATAAAACTATATAAGGCTAGAAAGGACGTGAACTTATTTAGATTTTTTTAGTCACAGACAGTTCCTTATGAGAACTACATCATAATTATTATGTGTGAAAAAGCGAGACTCAAAAATAGTGGGTGGTTTGTTTCCTAATCGTGCAAAAAGAGAACAATAAAAATGTTAGAACGATATCAACTGAGAACAAAATAATGCTAACTTGACGAACTTTTCGAAACACCAACACCACCTCTGGCGAAACACGGATTTGAGATAAATGTATACTTAAGGTTAATCAGAAACTCCCTTAAAAAATGAAGTTTGAATGGCATCCTGCCAGAGGTGGTGTTGGTGTTTCGAAAAGTTCGTCAAGTTAGCATTATTTTGTTCTCTGTTGATATCGTTCTAACATTTTTATTGTTCTCTTTTTGCACGATTAGGACAAACCACCCACTATTTTTGAGTCTCGCTTTTTCACACATAATAATTGTTCTCTTTTTATCAGTATTCATAGAATACTTCAAGTTAAAGCTTCTCTCTAACAATGCATTTTCCTCATCGTGCCCTTTATTTCCAGTCAATAAAAGAGAAAAGCGGTAGGAGAATCAAGGGAGGAGCGGCAAAAGTCCTCCCTCGATTTGTTTTGAGGCTGCACTCAGGTGCGGTCGGCCTAACTTTTACATCAGCATTTTATGTGTGAAAAACATACTTTTAAGAATATTATTAAAACATATTGTCCTGCAATCAATTAAGCAAGAAGGTTTAGTAAATACATCTAGCACAACGAATTATCTAAGCTAAAACAAACTTTGAAAGCACTTTAGTAACCTTTCCAAAAAGAGCGTCTGACTAATTGCATAAAAAGCAAATAGAAAACCACCGGTGGGGATTGAACCCGGGTCGACAGAATTCGAGTCTAATGCTTACACCATTACACTACCGGTTCAATTGAGCAAAAGGGGCGCGTTTACACGGCCGTTTTACGCGGTTGCCACACGGAAACACGGCTAGAGTTGGCGAGAGAGTGTGGGAATTGGGGAGACGCAGAGTTGGCGGCAATTCAAATGGCAATTTCGACAAATTTCAATCGCTCCTAAATCGGTTCATTTTTATGCAAAATGGGTCAAAGAGGTATTTTTCGGGATCCTGAGAATGAGATCTAGGCTTTTATCGCAAAATCAGAAAAATTATTTTTACACGGTCCTTCTCCTTTAAAGCTGGAAAGTTTTAGAATCTTGAAACAGTTGAGATTTGCAAGCGAACGTTCCTTTTTTGACCTACCCGACTGCTTAAATATAAGAAAAGAGTATTTTGTCCTTATTTTTGAATTCGTTCCAAGCCCATGCACCCAATTCATTCAACTATGTAAACGCAGGGCACGCCAAACGTAAGGTCGCAAAAATCTGTGGAAAACCTAAAACACCACATTTGGCCCCTTTCTGTCCCGATATCTGGGAAAAATAAATTGTTTCACACTTTAGCTGATAAACGGATAGTTGCGTAAATTCTGGAAGTCCTGAAAAATAAAAGTTCAACATTTATTTGATTTCCTTGATACAATTAGAGATAAATATACTTTGTAATGCCTGTTTGTTCAATCGCAGAATACGCGCCACATCCGAAAGTTTTTATATATTTGTATTTGAAATTTTGCACAAAGCGACAGAAGTTTTTGAAAAACTGAGATTTTCGGATTTTTTAAACAGTTTGTTTGATCTCTATTTCAAGTAGAATGGTAGACATAGAAGACCAATAAAAAAGGCGCCGATTTTGGAACTTTTGTTGCCTGTGCATGTTACTTTTTGACTTTTCAGGCTAATTTTCGGGGGTTACGGTAGCAAAGACTCATCTTGGGGAGATATCGTGCTTCATTACGGTAATGTGCCTGCGGCGCCGATTACGGTAATGTGTCTGCGGCGGCTCCTATCCCATACGGGTGCCAGCGGCTGTTCCCTTCGTTCCATAGTTCTCACAGGCCGCACCGGGCCGCCTTGAAAAACACAATGCTAAAAAGGGCATCCCTATGGAACTGCAACCCTTTTTAAACCTTATTCAAAAGGATTGCTAAAAAAAGTTCCTGGACAACAATAGTTCAACATTTATTGTCTTTCATGCAATTAGAGATAAATATCATTGTAATCCCTGTTTGTTCAGAACGCGAATAAGCACCAAAAATCGTAAATATGTTTTGCACTGAAAATGTAAACCCTCAAATAGTTATTCGGTAAAAGGTAGACTACTTTATGCACTTTCTAGTTCTCGCTTTGTCCCAAAGAGCACAAACAGCCTGATATTTTGCGTTTTCATCACTTTTTAAATTTTCAATTGGTCAAATTATTTCCTGTGCAAAATTTGAAACGGCGCCATGAGTGCTTTTAATTTTCACTAGCTGTGTTTGTGTTTTTAACCTAGACATGCGGAAAGAAAAAGAAAAAAAAGAAAAAAAGCAAATGCGTAAACACAGTGCAAGATGTGCGTAAAGTTTAAAAAAACATTGATTATGCACCGATGCATGATTAGCCTTCATTTTTTTAACGTTTTCAAGTGGTTTTCTAAATCGGTTTTTTTGAAAAAATGGGGGTCACCAAAGACCGCTAACTCATTCAGATTTATTTTTATCATCCAGACAGTGATTCTTAATGCGCAGCTGCTTCTTTCTTTTGTTTTACGGTTTTTGGGTTACTGTAGGCTTTTTAAAACTTTTTTGCCATCCTGACTAAAATAAGCAGGTGAGCTTTTCTGACAGGTGAAAAACAACTTATAACATTGTTTTTCTTATTACAAATTCACAACTACAGGCTGCTTCTAGATTAGGAAAGCTTTTTCTTGCAAGAATAGTCATATATATAAACTCAATCTCTCACTCTCTCTCGCTCTATCTCTCTCTCTCCCTCCCTCTCTCTCTCTCCCTCCCTCTCTCTCTCTCTCCCTCCCTCCCTCTCCCTCCCTCTCTCTTTCTTTCTCTCTCTCTCTCTCTCTCTCTCTCTCTCTCTCTCTCTCCCTCCCTCTCCCTCCCTCTCTGTTTCTCTCTTTCTCTCTCAATCTCTCTCTATTTCTCTCTTTCTCTCTTTCTCTCTTTCTCTCTTTCTCTCTTTCTCTCTCTCTCTCTCTCTCTCTCTCTCTCTCTTCTCCCTCCCTCCCTCTCCCTCCCTCTCTGTTTCTCTCTTTCTCTCTCAATCTCTCTCTCTATTTCTCTCTCTCTCTCTCTCTCTCTCTCTCTCTCTCTCTTTCTCCCTCCCTCCCTCTCCCTCCCACTCTCTCTCTCACTGTTTCTCTCTTTCTCTCTCTCTCTTTCTCTCTCTCTTTCTCTCTCTTTCTCTCTCTCTCTTTTTCTCTTTCTCTTTCTCTCTTTCTCTCTTTCTCTCTTTCTCTCTTTTTCTCTTTTTCTCTTTCTCTCTTTCTCTCTTTTTCTCTTTTTCTCTTTTTCTCTTTCTCTTTCTCTCTTTCTCTCTTTATCTTTCTCTCTTTCTCTCTCTTTCTCTCTCTCTCTCTCTCTCTCTCTCTCTCTCTCTCTACGTCTCTTCTTTTGTTTTATTTGCACATTTTTGATAATTGTCTCTTTGTCGCAAATTTTCTAGCCTCAAAACTATATTTCAAATTCCACGCAGACATTTCAAAAGAAAAACAGGCATTGACCAAAATGTGAAAGAATGTTTTGTCTCCAGAGTACGCAATGAATAGTCTAATCCTTCGCGTCAAGACCATTTTCTAAAAGAGTCGTGTTTTTGTGACCTGAATCATTCAAATGGCAGAAACGAACGTCTTCTCATACACCTCTTACTAATATATTTCTACGTCAAAATTCAGGCGATTCGGAAGGCTTACCCTTGTTTACTCATTTCGATTACCTATTTTGGAAACATTGCGTAGCTTTGGCCATAAATAAGCATTAAATTCTTCTTGAATCATGGCTAAGTTTCAAAATTTCTCTGCCCGACCCAGCGTTACCCGCCCACCACATTTTCAACGTCGCCGATTTCATCCGGGTTTGACCCCCTTCCCCCCGCAAAGCTGCTGACCCTAAAAAGATGAAGAAAGGGCTTCAGATGAATCTTGTAAACAGAGTACATGCTAGACGTAAAGTTCACGGTTGCCAGTTGAGTAGCATAAGGGCATTTCAAATTATAACCTCTTTTAAAAAAGGACGTCCCCCCTTTCATTACAAATTGCTTATCTCCTTCTATCACACTTTAGAAGCACAAACATCTTGCAGTTCCAATTGGCATTCGTAGCAGGAACCATTAAGTTTTAGCTCAGAATGTACCAGTACCAAATTAGACCCCCAATGAAAAACATGCCTTTCTTGTAAACTTGACCGATGGTTGATTCTTGTCTTTGTCTGGTTTTGATAAAAGTAGCAGTTTCTGAATTTATCTTCCACATACATTTTTATAATTTATAGGTATGTCCAACAAACTATAAATAAAACTATATAAGGCTAGAAAGGACGTGAACTTATTTAGATTTTTTTAGTCACAGACAGTTCCTTATGAGAACTACATCATAATTATTATGTGTGAAAAAGCGAGACTCAAAAATAGTGGGTGGTTTGTTTCCTAATCGTGCAAAAAGAGAACAATAAAAATGTTAGAACGATATCAACTGAGAACAAAATAATGCTAACTTGACGAACTTTTCGAAACACCAACACCACCTCTGGCGAAACACGGATTTGAGATAAATGTATACTTAAGGTTAATCAGAAACTCCCTTAAAAAATGAAGTTTGAATGGCATCCTGCCAGAGGTGGTGTTGGTGTTTCGAAAAGTTCGTCAAGTTAGCATTATTTTGTTCTCTGTTGATATCGTTCTAACATTTTTATTGTTCTCTTTTTGCACGATTAGGACAAACCACCCACTATTTTTGAGTCTCGCTTTTTCACACATAATAATTGTTCTCTTTTTATCAGTATTCATAGAATACTTCAAGTTAAAGCTTCTCTCTAACAATGCATTTTCCTCATCGTGCCCTTTATTTCCAGTCAATAAAAGAGAAAAGCGGTAGGAGAATCAAGGGAGGAGCGGCAAAAGTCCTCCCTCGATTTGTTTTGAGGCTGCACTCAGGTGCGGTCGGCCTAACTTTTACATCAGCATTTTATGTGTGAAAAACATACTTTTAAGAATATTATTAAAACATATTGTCCTGCAATCAATTAAGCAAGAAGGTTTAGTAAATACATCTAGCACAACGAATTATCTAAGCTAAAACAAACTTTGAAAGCACTTTAGTAACCTTTCCAAAAAGAGCGTCTGACTAATTGCATAAAAAGCAAATAGAAAACCACCGGTGGGGATTGAACCCGGGTCGACAGAATTCGAGTCTAATGCTTACACCATTACACTACCGGTTCAATTGAGTTTCGCCAAAAACGCAGTTTTTCCGCAGTTATTCTAACGTTTTTCAACCGATTGGGCTGGAACTTTGATCTCCACCGACCTGCTAATGGTTCCTACATCTGTGCAAAATTTGGCATTGATACGTCTGTCCGTTGGCTTGTATCGAGGGGATATTCAACTACGGGAGACATTGCCATTTCAGGCAATGCGCTCCGCGCAATTAACAATGTATTTGCGCTCCGCGCAAATACATTGTTAAAGGGACCGTCAGGGATCTTTTTTATCCTTTTCTCATTTTAAAGGGGAAGGACCTCGTAAAATTGATTTCTCAAAGTCTCATTTACAATTTTTCATTGAATAGATATAGTTTCCACGATTCTGAAACATACTCCTTTTATATATTTGAACTGCAATGGAGGCGCGTTTACACCGCCATTTTACGCGTTTGCCGCACGAAAATACGGCCAGAGTGGGCGAGAGAGTGTTGGAAATGGGGAGACGCAGAGTTGGCGGCAATTCAAATGACCATTTCCCCAAAATTTCAAGCGCTCCTAAATCTGTTTATTTTGGTCCAAAATGGGTAAAAGAGGTGTTTTTCGGAATTCTGGTAATCAGATCTATGCTTTTAACACAAAATTTAAAAAAATTAATTTTTTTCCGTTTTTCCGTCCAATCCACCGGATTGTTTGTCCGTCACTTTCGAACTTCCAATATTCCCGCCTGAAAAGACGCAGAAAACGCTGGTCGTCTGACATGATGGCGCCGCGATTTTCACACCCGTACGAGATCGGCGGACGCGGCAAGGGTAGTCTCGCCGCATGCCGTAATCTGCATAATAGGCAAGTACAAGTCCCCGTGACGGTTATTTTTATTAAACTATTGGAATAGTCAAACGAACCGTTAAAATCACATAGTTCTGGACAACAAATATTCATAACGCCCTAAATGAATATGTGATGTGGAGCAAAAGAGTCTATCCTTTAAAGTCACTAATAGTACTCATTCCGCTTTCTCGCTTTTGAAACTCATTCATACAAAATTTGATTACTTTTGAAAGTGCATGGACCTAACAGTACTACAATTCGTATCATGGTCGCATGACTTTCACCCTTTAAAACCCTCCCCTTTCCTTACTTAAGTTTTAACTACTTCAGAAGACCTACAGTACGCCTTCAATTCATCAAAAGGTCTTCTAGTACAATTTATCACAAACAATCATTTGAAGCTGATCTGGTAAAGCTGAAAAAACTAAAATTAAAGTAATTATGGATATATGTAATTTATGTTTTCTTGTTTTCCAAATGATACGTCTGAAATCCTGGAGAGCCACATCTGTATCAGTTATAACTAGCGTTTATTTCACCTTCTCTCTCTCTCTCTCTCTCTCTCTCTCTTTATCACAATTTATCTCTTTATCACAATTTATTTCTCTCTCTCTCTCTCTCTCTCTATCTCTCTATCTCTATCGCTATCTCTATCTAGGACTCTCTCTGTTTAGGTCTCTTTCTAGGTCTTTCCCTCTCTCTATCAATCTCTTTCTAGGTCTTTCCCTCTCTCTATCAATCTCTCCTTGTCTCTAGGACTCTCTATCTAGGACTCTTTCTGTCTATCTCTAACTCTCTCTGTAGGTCTTTCTCTATCTATCAAGGTCTCTCTCTCTCTAGGTCTCTCCTTCTCTCTAAGACTCTCTCTCTCTCTCTCTCTCTCTCTCTCTAATATGCGTCGTTTGTTAAATTGCCTTTCAATTTGTCCAGCCTTGTGACATTTTATTCTGAGATTTCTGAAATTTATACAATTTTCTATTCTACAAAAATGGTTTGGCATTCAAAAATACCATAGATAGGTTACGGTAGCTACAAAACCGTTTTGTCTGCCATGTGACAAGCATCAAAACGGTTTTAACGGCTGTGACTCTTTTCTTCAGGGCAAATTTTATTTTCAACAACTTTACAGCAGGACAAGAAGGTTTAGATAGTTATTTTCACAATTGACTCTTTTGGGTCCAAGAGCTAACTACTGATAATTGTCTCCAGGTTCTTGGAGGTCCCCTAGGTTCAGGTTCTCTATGTAGGAAGGGTCTTCAGATGACCTCAGTCCAGATGTCCTTAGCTGATCCCTAAACTACCTTAAGTTAACCTTACGCCTTAAAGTGACTACCCTGTAGTAGTTTATTTTATAAGCTTTGTCTTGTGGCCCTTATGGACAAAGCCATAGATCATATGAAATGTGACACAGACATATACATATAACTGCCACAACAAAGGAGGTTTCGGCCGATTAGGCCACAAATCGATAGGCCTTAAACTCTTCGGTTGCTTAAGATTAAGGAAAACATCAAAGGGTCTCTAAATCTTAGCCCCCCCCCACCCCCCCCCCCGACTTAACAGTTTCTCTTCTTCTTCCCCTACCATTTTCTCCCTCACCACCACACTGGTTTTCTGATGCCTGAAAGCACAATCCTAGGAACTGTAGCCTCCATTTTCCTTTGTTTTCCCAATACATATACCATACTCCGCCCCTTTCCACTTACAATTTCTCAGTTCCCGCACTCTTCTCTAGAATGGTCGCCGTGTTCCACTATCTCTGCCTCTACTTCATGCAGTTCTGCTCCACCGGATCAGTCATCATCAATTCCATCCTAATTCCACTCATTTATTTTAGGTAGGGTTTAACTTAACGAAAAGAATGAGAAATTTTCAGATCGGGAAAGAGTATTGGCACTTACCGCTACCTCCTTCTAGCCTACTGCTTCGTAACCCTAGTCTTCGCAGGAATAGCTTCTGTTACAGTCCCAGTTAGTGTGATAATCTTAAATCCCTTAGCGAATCATTGCAAGAAAAGTTAAGGCCTTAGCCCCTTTAAGGCCTTAAAACATTTAAGGCCTCACAGTCTTAACGGATCCTAAATAGCAAAGTAAAAACGCCTTTAGGCATTGGCTGTTCCCTAACAAGAAATCAAAACAATTAAAACCGTAGCCGTTCCCCAACAAATGAGTAAGGATCTTAAGTTCTTAAGTGTTGCCCAACAAAAGTTAATACCTTAAAGACATAACCTATTCATTGAAAAATAAGGTGATGTCTTAACCTTTAAAGTTCTACCTTATTCGTTGATAAACAGCTAAGACCCTTAAGGTGTGAAGCTAACGTACTTAAACCCTTATCGGTACCCTAGCTGATGTGGTAGAGGAGTTAAGGCCTTATCTCTTTACCAAACAGTTTGTTATGAGCGAAAACGTTAACGCAGTATACCTTAAAGGTCCATCCTTAAAGACCTTAAAACCCTACGTGTTCCCAAACCACGGAATACCAAAAATTATGAGTTGAGCTTTTTTCGAGGTAAAAATGATAAGGTGCGTAAGACGATAACTGTTCACCAACCAAGGTTAATACCTTAAGGACCTTATATTTTTTATGAGAAGGTGAGGTGGTGTCTTAGACTTTATGATTCTATCTTACTCGTTGTTAAACAGCTAAGGTCCTTATGATTTGAAATTAGCGTACATAAAACCTTAGCGATACCTTAGCATATATAGTAAGGAAATAAGGCCTTAACCCTTTACCATCAAGCTCGTTAGAGGCTAAAACTTTAAAGATTTTTGTTCATATTACAGATAGAGCCTTAAAGACCTTTGATTTTTAGAAACAGAGAAAGGGGTCCTTAAAGATTCCAGACATTTTCCTAAGACAAGTTAAGACCTTAAATCCCTTAACTTTTAGCAAACAGTTCTCTTAACCTTAAAGTCCTTAAGGGTGTTAACTTTAACATTGCTAAGATTTTTGCCGTTCACAAACAGATGCTTGCTGTCTACCACCTTTGAGGCCTAAAGTGACAATGAATGCCTAAATAGTACCTTAATGTCTTTAACTACTTTTAACAGAAATTCCTTAATTTTTAAAACCTTAAAGACCTTATTGGTTTAGGTCCTCTCCCCAACAACCGAAGGCTGGATCATGTATTCCTCTTCTAATCTGCTATCCCACTTTGGTGGCAGTTGGGTGATGGTCAATTGCTGTTGCTGCTACTCCCTCCAGCTGGCTGTCATCACCCTATCCTTCCTCTACCGCTATTGTGTCGTCTGCAGAATCCATTCCACCAACTGGTTTGAGGAAAAGTGGCCATTGACCATCATTCTCTTCCTCTCCTTGGCTGTTTGCACCTTCTGGACTGGGATCACCGCAGCCTTCTTGAGGCCAAGTAAAGACTTGGACAGAGCCTTCAGGGAACGAATCAAGGACCTCAGTGGTTTTGAAATCGAAAAAGTGGCCTACATTGCAGGGGTAGCCTACGTAAGTTTCACTTTCAATCAATATAAAGGGGAAGGACCGCGTAAAAATAATTTTTCTGATTTTGTGATTAAAGTCTAGATCTCATTTCCAGGAATCCGAAAAATACCTCTTTTACCCATTTTGCATCAAAATGAACCGTTTTAGGAGCGCTTGAATTTTTGTGGAAATTGTCATTTGAATTGCCGCCAACTCTGCGTCTCCCCATTTCCCACACTCTCTCGCCCACTCTAGCCGTGTTTTCGTGCGGCAAACGCGTAAAACGGCCATGTGAATGCGCCCCCTTTGCAGTTCAAATTATATAAAAGGGGGTTGTTTCAGAATAGTGGAAACGATATATATTCAATGAAAGAATTGTGAAAAGACTTTGAAAAATCAATTTTTGAAAGTTTTTTTTAAGTTCATGAAAGTCTTCAAGTTTTAGCTGGATGGAGCTATCGTGTGGGAGTTTTTCTTCGTCTTTTGTGGAAGGATTTTTATAATGGTTCTATCCAGCAGTATTATAATGTTCTGTGCTTTGAAAACGGTGATGACTCTGAGAATGGATAGCCAGATGACGCAGGAGGAGAGCAGGGCTAGGAAATTACACAAGAAACTGTTTTTCGTGTTAATGTTTCAGGTAGGGGGAGAGGGAGAGAGAGAGAGAGAGAGAGAGAGAGAGAAAGGGAGAGAGGGAGGGAGAGTGAGTGGGTGAAAGAGAGAGAGAGACAGAGAGGAAGAGCGAAACAAAGAGAAAGAGAGAAAAAATAGAGAGAGAGAGAGAGAGAGAGAGAGAGAGAGAGAGAGAGAGAGAGAGAAATAGAGAGGAAGAGCAAAACAAAGAGAAAGAGAAAAATAGAGAGAGAGAGGGCAGAGAAAGAGATACAGAGAAAGAAAGAGAGCAAAGGCCTACTTTTAGACAATCATCCCCGTCTCCTTGGCCTACCTCCCAGCAATCTTTGGCTACGCATTCGGTTTCCTCGGTATCTCAGCCCCTCAACTGACAACTTTTTTCTCTACCGCTCTCCCTCTCTCTCAACTCCTAGATCCTTTAGTCATCTTGCTGTTTGTTGCCGACTACCGTCGATCATTCGCTCGAATCGTCGGTCGCGCGGTCACTTGGAAGGTAATCGCAACTTCAACGACCCTAATTAGCGGAATGATTTCAGGTGTCTTCAAGTACTTCTTCGGTCAAGCCTTTGGGAACCTATACAGTCGACACTACAACAGATCAAAGACAGACCAATAATTAGAGACGTGTGCTTAAAGGACCTCGTAAAATATATTTTTCAAAGTCTATTAACAATTGTTTTATTGAATACGTATTGTTTCCACGATTCTGAAACATTACCCTTTTATATTATTTGGACTGCAAAAGGGGCGCGTTTACACGGCCGTTTTACGCGTTTGCCGCACGAAAACACGGCTAGAGTGGGCGAGAGAGTGTGGGAAATGGGGAGACGCAGAGTTGGCGGAGATTCAAATGACAATTTCCACAAAATTTGAAGGCCTCCTAAATCGGTTCATTTTTATCCAAAATTGAAAATAGAGGGTTTTTCGGAATCTTGGGAATGAGATCTAGGCTTTTATCGCAAAATCAGAAAAATTATTTTTACGCGGTCCTTTCCCTTTAAAGAAAACGCTAAATAAAGTCTGAACTGTTATGAATATAAAATGGTGCTTTACTGAGGGGCGACTTCGAAGAAATACAAGAATCGGCATCATTTGATGATTGATCGCTTGAACAAAGCAGCCCGCGGAGATATCGAAGATCAATTTTAGCCTTTCTCTCTCTCTCTCTCTCTCTCTCTGAAGTACACTGTCAAGTATAAGGAAAACACAATTTCATTTCTAGAACGGTGATATGTCGCTGTATACAGACACTTCTGACTTCTTGGAGAGAAAGTTACTTTCCGCATCCGCAGGGAGAAGGAGGAGGAGGAGGAGCGCTGAAAAGTGAAATTCAAAATCAATTTACAACTTTGAGATTTGGATGACAGGAAAAAAGTAGGAAACTAACCATCCGCAGCCACCGCCGCCTCCGGAGGGGAAGAGGAAAGCCTGAGAGGCAGTAGCAGCAATGAGCATGAAGACAGCGAGGACTCTCATTCTGAAAGAGAGAGGGTTAAAGAGAGAGAGAAAGAGAGAGAGAGAGAGAGAGAGAGAGAGAGAGAGAGAGAGAAAGAGAGAGAGAGGGAGAGAGAGCTAGAGAGAGAGGGAGGGAGAGCTAGAGAGAGAGCTAGAGAGAGAGGGAGAGAGAGAGAGAGAGAGCTAGAGAGAGAGCTAGAGAGAGAGAGAGAGAGAGAGAGAGAGAGAGAGAGAGGGAGAGAGAGCTAGAGAGAGAGAGAGAGCTAGAGAGAGAGCTAGAGAGAGAGAGAGAGCTAGAGAGAGAGCTAGAGAGAGAGAGAGAGAGAGAGAGAGAGCTAGAGAGAGAGAGCTAGAGAGCTAAAGAGAGAGAGAGCTAGATAGAGAGAGAGAGAGAGAGCTAGAGAGAGAGAGAGAGAGAGAGCTAGAGAGAGAGAGCTAGAGAGAGAGAATGAGAGAGAGAGAAACACTGAAAGGGAGAACTGAATCTTAGACTGTCTGCGAATCGTGATCCATGTATTATATACCCCTCCGTAGATCCGGCGGGTCGAGTTTCTTATTGCGAGGACGGCAAAAAGACACAGTTATCTGTTTTCTCCGCCAAATAGTCTCGTTCGACAGGTTCCCCCACCCAGGTCGCGATCAAAAGCCACGCATCGGATAGATCAGATCACGGGTTGTGTTCACTTTGATCCGCTAAAGACGGGGAAATTTGGGACATAATAAATTTTCTTGACTATATTTGTAAGACTAGTTACATTCAGAGTGAGATAGTAAAAGAGAATATCTTAAATTTGTTTATTACCACAGTTACAAATTACAGTTAAGTTACACTACAGATACCATTTGGGCAGGATTATGTGAAAATGCAAAAAACAGGAAGATTTTGATGATTCCATTTGGGAAACTAATGGTTTTGATGAATGCGACCTTGTATAAAGTCGATTTCTTAAATCCCAAAGTTTCTGTCTCTAACCTTCTGAGTTTTTACAGAAAACCAGGATTCTGCGCTAAGGTCCGGAAGAAGACAAGACAACGGCAAGATTCCTTTCATATCTACGTCACTAAGTTTTTTTTGTAATGGTTAAGCCAGAAGAACCAAACTGTAAAGTTTTTGAGATTCAAGCAGTCTTTAAACTTAGACTTCATCACATACAAAAGAGGCCCAATTGTATTCTCTCTCTCTGTCTCTCTCTATCTCTCTCTCTCTCTCTCTCTCTCTCTCTCTCTCTTTCTCTTAAGCAGCGTTTTTGTCAATATTTAAGAAACTTTCAAAATTCTGCAAAGATAGCAATTAAAAGTTCATTTCTCACATACAAATATGTTCTGAATGTACAGACAGTGTAGTCTTCTTCTGAAGAGGAAGCTACTTTCCGCAGCCTCCACCGCAGGGAGGAGGGGGAGGAGGAGCACTGGAAGAAGAGAATGAGGCATGTCTCTTTCGGCCACTTACCATCCACCGCCGCAAGGAGCAGGGGGAGGGGGAGGGGGGGCACAGCCACCACCGCAGGGAGGGGGAGGGGGAGCTCCGCTGAAAGAAACATTTGAATTTTGGATGTAATGAATACGAAATTAGAAATGTTTTAAAAAACCTACCATCCACAGCCACCGCCGCCGCCGCCTCCGGAGGGGAAGAGGAAGGCCTGGGTGGCCGCAGCAGCGAGGAGGAGGAACACGGCGAGGACTCTCATTCTGAAAGGAAGAAGGTTAGATAGAGAGAAAGAAAGAGAGAGAGAGAGAGAGGGAGAGAGAGAGAGGGAGAGAGAGAAAGAGAAGGGAAAGATGTGCTAAAGCGAAAACTGTCTGCATCTAGCAAATAGGCATGGTTTATATAGCGAGCGAACCGATACAGCGAGAAGGTGGAACGGATCGGATCTTCTTACGCACTGGCAATATGTTTAAGGCATGAAGTGAATCCCTTCCCGAAGGCACTCTAGCAAATATAAGTCACAAGTAGATCCCTAAGGGTTTCTTAAAGAGTCCCTCAACCTCCTTTTTTCAACTGACATGGGGATGTATTTTCATCAGTGTGGCCAAATAAAACGAGCTATACCGGAAAAAGTATACCCATATGTTAGTAGTTAAGGGGCCTTTTTTTAAAATCTGCTTATAGGCCCTGGTTTTCAAGATATCGTAGTTTTTTCTGTGGCCGCTGCCTCCCGGGATAGTCCAGTCTGAAAGTGTGACTTGATTTTTGTGATTTTTCATAAAAAATAAAATTTTTCTTAAAAATCTGTAATTTTTCTTCTTGCGTTTGACATATGTGATGAATCGAAACATTTGTGTTTTTTTTTCAAAATGTTGAAAAAAGATTTTGGTTTGAAATTTAAAAAAAAATTTGAAAACATTTTTTTTTAATTTTTTTAAAATTTTAAAACAAAATATTGAGAAAACGTTGTGTGAATTGAAAAAAATATAAAAAGCAAGAAGAAAAACATCGACGGGATTCGAACCACCATAGGACAAAACTGTAACTGGACACGCATCCACTACACCACGATACCAGACTCTGAGATTGGTAATGCATCCAGGACTATCCCGCGGGAGACAGAATTGTTGTTATGTGGGGATTTTCGTTATGCTATTTCACTCATTTCTGTTATTTTTTTCCAACCACGCTCCAAGCAACGGTTTTTTACCAATGGGCTGATTAGCATAGGATTTGCCGTGCATTTGAACAAAAGGCTGATGGTCATTTTAAATTAATTAAGTTTTCCACTACAAGACCACCTCAATCTGTGGTTTATGAACCAACGGCATTCACTCCATGTTTTACACATCTGGCCGGTGCGTAAGAAGATCCGATCCGTTTCACCTTCACGCTGTATCGAATCACTGGCTATATAAACCATGCGTATTTGCTAGATGCAGACAGGTTTCGCTTCAGCACCTTTTCCCTTCTCTCTCTCTCTCTCTTAACTTCTTCCTTTCAGAATGAGAGTCCTCGCCGTGTTCCTCCTCCTCGCTGCTGCGGCCACCCAGGCCTTCCTCTTCCCCTCCGGAGGCGGCGGCGGTGGTGGCTGTGGATGGTAGGTTTTCTTACCTTTGTAATTTCTCTTTCATTACTTCCAATATTCAAATCTTCGTTTCAGCGGAGCTCCCCCTCCCCCTCCCTGCGGTGGTGGCTGTGCCCCCCCTCCCCCTCCCCCTGCTCCTTGCGGCGGTGGATGGTAAGTGGCCGAAAGAGACATGCCTCATTCTCTTCTTCCAGTGCTCCTCCTCCCCCTCCTCCCTGCGGTGGAGGCTGCGGAAAGTAATTTCCTCTTCAGAAGAAGACTACACTGTCTGTACATTCAGAACATATCTGTGTTTTAGAAATGAACTTTCAATTTCTATTCATGTTTAACTTTTTTCTACGAAAGATTTCCCAGAAATGTTGAAGGGTTGCGAGAGAGAGAGAGAGAGAGAGAGAGAGAGAGAGAGAGAAACCGTTCAAGCAGAATGAGTAGCCTAAGTATGACAACGAGCCACATCACACAGATGGAAGTGGACCCACCAATCATTTACTCAAAGACAAAACAATTCTTATCTTTCTGAATTCATCTAAAAAAAAATTCCCTGTTGAATGGAGAAGCCGATGGTTAGAGACGCAGATGCCATTATTAGAGCAACAGATGTACAGTGTTAGAGACGCAGACAACCAGGTTAGAGACGCAGATGCCACAGTTAGAGACGCAGCCGATTAGGTTAGAGACGCATACGTATTCTCCCACTAGAACAAGCCAATTAGCCGTTGTTTTTCATTAAAAAGAAAGCATAAATGCTTAAAATACTGCTACCGAAGGTTTAAAATGTAAACTGAGGTGAATGGGCACACATATGGCTCAAATGCACCGAAAATCGGGGATAAACTAGTTTTTTTCTTAAATTATAAATGAATATAAAACTGTATTCAGGTGTTTTAATTATTAAATAAACTACAAAAGTATTTTAAGGCTCGAAATGACATTTCACCTGGAGTGGACAAAAACCCTCGTTTTTTTTTGTACGAATTCAGCCGCATTGACAGGTGCTTCTGTTTTTCTTGCAACCATCAATGCCCGAAGTCTGAGATCGCAGGCTAGAATGGTAGAGTTAGAAACAGCCCTAGAGAAGGTGAAATGGACGGTTGTGGGTGTGACGGAGGCTCGGATTGTTGGTGTTGGTTCGATGAAAATGCCATCGACGGGTAATGTGGTGTTTCACAGCAGTGGAGTGACTGCCCACAGAGGTGTGGCTTTTGTGGTTAAAGAAGATTTGGCAAAGGAGGCGGTGTTCAAGGCCAAAAGTGATCGGTTGGCGACGTTGTTGTTGAAGGAGATGGGAGTTGTGATTGTGTTGGTGTATGCCCCGACATCGGCGGCAAAGGATGAAGAATATGAGGCGGTGTTGGAGGATGTGGAGAAAGAAGTGGAGTTGGCAAGAAGGCAGAGGTTGTGGCCAGTGGTTATGGGCGATATGAACTGTTGGGTGAAGAGAGATGTTGGATTGGAAGAGGTTGTTGGTCCATTTACAACCGGAAAGGAGATGACAGAGAGAGGAAAGATGTTTGTAGAGGCCTGCGTGAGGATAGACCTGGCGATCGGAAATACCTACTTTCGACAGCGGAAGGGGAGAAGGTGGACGTGGAGGAGCCCCAATGGATTAGCATATAATCAAATCGATTTCATTTGCAGTCCGAAGGGCAAAGGAGTGGTTGATTGCCAGGTGGTAAGTCGCTTTGAATTTGATAGTGATCACAGGATGGTGCGTATGGCGATTCGAATGAACGACAAGAGGAGATGGAGAATGAGAAATCCGAGGGTTGAAAAGGAACTGGATAGAACAACCTACAAGGCAAATGTGTCGATGCTGCAGCAAATTCCTGCACCACCAGTGCAAGGCATGACAGAGGCTTATGAAAGAGCAAAAGCTTTTACTGAAGTAGCAGCTAAAAATGCGTGGAGAATGAAAGGGAAAGAATCCAGGTTTGGACAGAGAACCAAGTTTCTGTTGAAAGAGCGACTTGTACTACGTGGAGATCCATTAAAGAGTGTGCAATATTCGGTAGTATGCAAAGCTGCAAGTGTGAGTTTGCTCGATGATCTGACTAGACAGAAGGAAGAGAAGTTGATAAGAGCAATGAAGAAGGGGCGTTTGATTGTCCGTGAAGACGAAGGGAGGAAAAGGCTCTTGATAGCAGATCCCCTGACTGGAAGTTTTTCTCAAAGGGAAACTGAAAGCAGAGTAAAAACATTCTATAATGAGCTGTACACTTCACAAGTGCCCATGATACCATTTCTACCGAATGATTACGAATCCATTCCCCTGTTCACTCTAGTAGAAGCAAGAAATGCACTAAGAGCTGCAAAATGTGGCCACTCCCCCGGAACGGATGGTATTCTGCCAGAAATGCTGGTAGATGGTAGCGACGGTCTTGCTCCACTGGTCATGGAAATGTTGAACGGCTTGCTGAGAGGAGATGAAATTCCGAAAGAACTCGTGTTAGCGAAAGTAACTCTACTATTCAAAAAGGGAGACCCGACCTGTATTGACAATTTTAGACCAATATGTCTCCTTCAAGTTATGTACAAGGCGGTGAGCACAGCCCTTTTGTTAAGAATGGAAAAGAGTCTGGAAGAGGCTGAAGATCAAAGTCAGGCAGGTTTCCGGAAAGGATACAGTACTATGGATAATTTACACTCTGTAATGCAAGTTATAGAAAAGGGTACAGAATATGGAATACCGATGTATCTGGCTCTTGTCGATTTCCGGAAAGCATTTGACTCGGTCGAATGGAGTGCGGTGTGGACAGCTCTAGTACAGCAAGGAGTGGAACCAGGTTTGGTTCGAGCAGTGGCACGAATGTACGAAGCGGCGGCAACCAAGGTGCAGGTGAACGAAGGTGAAGTTGAAATTGATGTGCGACGGGGAGTGAGGCAAGGGGACACACTCTCTCCTAGGCTTTTCAATTCTGTGTTAAGGCATGCAATAAACACTATTGATTGGGGCGGCGATGGTTTGAGGATTGATGAAAGAAGGTTAACATCACTGGAGTACGCAGATGATATAGTGTTGTTTGCCAAGTCGAGGGGAGAGATGTCGCAAATGTTGAGTAAGTTGATTGAAGCTAGTGCTGCAGTGGGACTGAACGTACACCCGAGAAAGACTGTATTGATGCCATCATGTACTACAACAAGGAATGACATTATAATAAATGGACAACATTTCAAGTTCGTAGAAGGAGAAAGATACCTAGGAGGATGGGTCAGTTTTCCCCTGCAACCAGCAGTTGAGATTGGAAGAAGAATATCATGTGGGTGGAAGGCGTGGAGTAAACTTTCCAATCTGCTACGCCATCGACGTGTCACAAATGAAGTAAAAAGGAAGGCATTTGATGCATGCATAATGCCAACAGTGCTGTATGGGGCGGAGTCGTGGTCTTTAAGAGCATCAGACAAGGAGAAGATTTCCATTGCGCAGAGAAAAATGGAGAGACGTATGTTGGGTGTTAAATGGACGGATAGATGGACAAATGAAAGAGTACGAGCAGAGACAGGAGTGAAAGACTGGGTGAAGGAAGCCATACGTCGCAAAGCAGCTTGGGCAAACAAAGTGAGGACGATGGAGGAAGGACGATGGGCAAGATCAACCACAACATGGATACCCTACAACTACATCAACAGCCGAGGAAGAGGACGCCCGAGACTTCGATGGAGAGACGAGCTGACGACGATCTTTGGACAAACGTGGTGGTCGATGTCGCAAGAAGAATGGAAACATCGTTATGATCAGCATTTGAATCTCTGATTTCATATGATTACTGATAAATATTATTATCAGCCGCATTTAGTAGTGTTTTTTTCGTGTAATTACGTTAATTAGGCTAATTTGCATTAATTTAAACATTAAACTATGTAAAATTAGCATAAATATAACATTGAAAGCTTACAAAAATAGGAACAAATGAATCAAATGACAGAGAGGCAGATAAACTCAAGTGTTTTGCAGAATGGCACAGAAAGAGGTACGCAGATGTACTTAGAGAGGAAAGCAGTCAGAGAAATGGTGGAAGAGAGACGCAGACGCACATAAGATGGAGCGCAGGCCGGTGCCACTGGAAGAGGCGCAGGTGTCAGAATTAGAGTAGCAGACGAACAGGGTTAGAGACGCAGATGTAAAAAAGGACTAAAGCGATGTCTCTTAGCGACTCGGAAACAAAAAAGCGGGATCATGGAGCGGTATCAAATAAAAACTACTCTCTCTCTCTCTCTCTCTCTCTCTCTTTCTCTCTCTCTATCTCTCTCTCACGATATCTTTAGTTCATTCCCTCCCTATGTTTTCTTCCTTTTCATCATCTTTCTGTGCCACGCTTTCACATTATTTTTAAAAAAAAGTTAAACATGAATAGAAAATGAAAGTTCATTTCTAAAACACAGATATGTTCCGAATGTACAGACAGTGTAGTCTTCTTCTGAAGAGGAAATTACTTTCCGCAGCCTCCACCGCAGGGAGGAGGGGGAGGAGGAGCACTGGAAGAAGAGAATGAGGCATGTCTCTTTCGGCCACTTACCATCCACCGCCGCAAGGAGCAGGGGGAGGGGGAGGGGGGGCACAGCCACCACCGCAGGGAGGGGGAGGGGGAGCTCCGCTGAAACGAAGATTTGAATTTTGGATGTAATGAATACGAAATTGGAAAAGTTAAAAAAACCTACCATCCACAGCCACCTCCGCCGCCGCCTCCGGAGGGGAAGAGGAAGGCCTGGGTGGCCGCAGCGGCAAGGAGGAGGAACACGGCGAGGACTCTCATTCTGAAAGGAAAAGTTGAGAGAGAGAGAGAGAGAGAGAGAGAGAGAGAGAGGACTACATTGTTCTGGCTAACAAGCATGGTTTATATAGTGCGCGAAACTGTAAAGCGTGAAGACGACACGGATAGGGCAGTTCTTAGGGAGCGGCGCGGATATATAAAACAAAGCCTGAGTGCCGCTGTTAAATAGACCACAGAACATCCATTTGATAAATAAAAGAGACGGTTTAACCTTCATCTTACCTTAGAAGACAAAAGATTTAGGATAGAGAGAGAAATAGAAAGAGGTAGAGAAAGAAAAAGAGAGAAAAGAACGACTAAAACACAGAATGTCCTCCAAGCCAAATTTCATGGTTTATATAACTTCGCGAACCGATCCAGCGTGAAGGTCAGACGGATCGGATCTTTTACGCAACGGCGTGGTATGCGAGCCGTGTGTGAAACACAATGGAAGAGATTTGCAGAAAAAACTCTTTCTGGGAGACTACTTTTCACGTAAAAAGAAATAGGTTATAATAGGCAATATCAGTGAAGAGCTCGTAAAACCATTGATATAGACATTTTTTTAAGTGTTGGATTTGGCCCACAAGTTATCAAAAGTCTTCATTTAGACTGAATATGGTATTCTAAGTCTTTCGGGTCGATATCGATTTTTGGTACCGTGTTACGGTAACTTTATTCAATCTGACCCTAATTTGAATTTTGAATATGCATTCGATAGCTTTTTTGAGGCTAACGACCAAAGCAGTTGACCAAAAACTGAGTTTTTACTATAAAAAATCAGTAGAGCCGGAAAACCGCAACAAAATATGTTTTTTCTTTGATTTTTTTTTGGGTTTTTCCTGCTTTCATTTGATTGAAGAAAACTAAATTGAAGAAAAAAGCAGAATAAATAAGTTTAGAATGCGACTGCCAGGGTCCTCTAGTATTTTATTTTCTGAGAAGCTTGCCTGTTTTGCCGAGTTCGTCTGGGTTTCAGTCCTAGGAAATCAGGGTCCTCACGAGCCGGTCTGTGTCTCTACATTTAGCCATATTGCCATATTGAGAGGGACAGAGACAGAGAGAATAAGATAGAGAGAGAGAGAGAGAGAGAGAGAGAGAGAAGAGAAGAGAGAGAAGAAGAGAGAGAAAGCGGAAACTAATATTTAAAATGTATCATTTTCAATGTCTTTTTGACATCGAGACCCACATTAGATTTTCCTGATTTTTTTTTCTTTTTAGGGTTTCCTGTGCCGCAATTGAATCTCAGTTGAAAACTAATAATTTATGGAGTGAAAACCAAATGGCTCAGAAGAAATCTTTAATCTTTGTCTAACCTCTAGATCCGACTGTTTTTATTCGTCGTCCGCCGTGCAAACGAGATCCGATCCACCGCTGCATTAAAACGATTTTTGAACTCGATGCTTGGCTATATAACCCATCTGAGATTGGCAGAAGAGATTCCAAAGCATCCTCCTACCGTTCTCTCTCTCTCTCTTTCCCTATAAAAAGGTATCTTTCCAGAATGAGAGTCCTCGCCGTGTTCCTCCTCCTCGCCGCTGCGGCCACCCAGGCCTTCCTCTTCCCCTCCGGAGGCGGCGGCGGTGGTGGCTGTGGATGGTAGGTTTTGCCAACTTTCCCAATTTTTCATTTATTCCTTCCAATATTCAAATTTCCATTTCAGCGGAGCTCCCCCTCCCC
The DNA here is from genome assembly GCA_022343465.1 of Oscheius sp. G VE-2021. Lineage (NCBI taxonomy): Eukaryota > Metazoa > Nematoda > Chromadorea > Rhabditida > Rhabditidae > Oscheius > Oscheius sp. G VE-2021. Next base: position 1,422,425 of record JAJQXH010000013.1, read on the forward strand.
CTCCCTGCGGTGGTGGCTGTGCCCCCCCTCCCCCTCCCCCTGCTCCTTGCGGCGGTGGATGGTAAGTGGCCGAAAG
>JAJQXH010000013.1:1432500-1437500 GCA_022343465.1 Oscheius sp. G VE-2021
GGCAAGGGTTTCAGGGAAAGTTCATCAAGATTGAGTTCGATGAGAATGGGAGAATGGTTTCATCGCAGATTGAAAGCTGTAAGTTTGAGAGAGAGAGAGAGAGAGAGAGAGAGAGATAGAGAGAAAGAGAGAGAAGGAGAGAGAGAGAAGGAGAGAGAGAGAGAGAGAGTGAGAGAGTGAGAGAGAGAGAGAGATCTTTGATTTCTCATACTCAGCGCTCTCACTATCTCACCACGTGTCTCATAAACCACTCGTAAACTTTTTTTCAAGCAAGATTGAAAGATCGATATATCATAACCTTGTTTATAGACCTCTTGGAGAAGTCAAGAGTGGTGTCTCAGAATGAAGGAGACAGAAATTTCCACATCTTCTACCAGATGCTTTCAGAAGTAAGTACATTCTGGGTCAGAAACACCTGAACTTTTAGGGTCTTCCATCCAAGCTTAAAAAGAGGTTGAATCTGAAGGGAAACTCGGACAGCTACAAGTTCCTGAATCAGGGAGGTCCAGCTGCCAATGTGAAGGATGTTGATGATGCGGCGGCAACGAAGATGACTTTGGTGAGAAAGAGAGAGAGAGAGAGAGAGAGAGAGAGAGAGAGAAAGAGAGAAAGAGAGAAAGAGAAAACCTCAAACTTCAGGCAGCCATGTCTCGTCTTGGAATCACAGAAGACGAACAGGAGCAGATTTTCGAACTCATTGCAGCCTGTGCCACGATTGGAGAGATCAAATTCGGAGAACGAACTGGCATGGATCTCAGTTTTGTAGAACGACAAACAGGTAAGTCAATGAAAAGAACCGTCAGGGGCCTCTTTTTGACTTTTGTTAGCCTATGGACCTATGGATTCATATGCGACGAATTTTACGATGTCCTTCCCCTTTAATATGAGATAAAGTCAAACATGGCCCCTGAGGGTCCCTTTAACAATAAGCATGTAGTTTTAAAATTATTACATAATTCCAGAGGTTGAACTGGTTGCCGATCTCCTCCAGCTCAAAGCCAACAGAATCGTTGATGTCCTCACCTCCCCCACAATCCGAGTTGGAGACAAACTGATCAGAAAGAACCAGAATCTCAAGAAGGTTTGATTTATCCAGTATTCTAATCACAATAAAGCTTTTAGACCCTCTTCTCAGCCGCAGCCATGGCTAAAGTGATCTACGAACGTCTCTTCAACCGCCTTCTGGAGAAGTGCAACGAAATAATCGGGGAGCAGAACGCTGACAGTGAGCGGATGTTATCAATCATTTATGAGCTAACGGGGTGTTACAACGGGCCTGGAAAAGCGGCCGCCAACTACCCGAATGGGTCTAGACCATGGAAAAAGAGGGGAATGGGGCGCGTAAAAGATTTAAGAGACGATGTCAGTAAAAGTCGAGCGGGCGTGGGACAAAATTTTTTTTGTAAATAAAAAAAAATTGTTGAAAAGTTGCCTGTGAAATGAAACTTTTTTATAATTTTCAATTTGGCCCAAATCAAAGATCAAAGGTAACATTATAATAGCTAAATATGACATTTTGAGACTCTTGGATCAATATAGATTTTCGATCTCAGGTTACGGTAGGTAACCCTTGGTTACGGTAACTTTCTTAAACCTGAACCAAATTCCAATTTGAACAGCTCATTCGATAGCTCCTTTTACGCTGACTAAAAATGTTAAAAAAAACAAGATGCGTTTTTACTTGAATATTTTCATTAGAGTTAAAAAAAACTGTGGAAAAAAACGAAAAAAGTTAAGAAAAAAATCGGTTTTTCGCATTTTTCGGTCATACCCTTAATGAAATGAGAAAAATAAGAGAGAGAGAGAGAGAGAGAGAGAGAGAGAGAGCATACATCTAAAACCAATTCAAAGTGGTTTAAAGGTACCGCCTAAAACCTTTTTTACTTTCTCTCAAATTAAAGAGATTGAAAAGTTATTTTGGAAAATAAATAACAATTTGTGGTTTAAATGCGTCTTTTTAGAGAAATTTTAGAAAAACGCATTTAAAATGTCATTTTTGGCTATTCCAACCGGCATTTTAACAAACTGCGTGCACGGTGTTTACGCGTCCTCCAATCCGTCGCTTCATCGTTTTTTTAGCCACTTTCGAATTTTCAATGTTCCCGCCTGAAAAGACGCAGAAAACTCTGGTTGTCTGGCATTGTAGCGCCGCGAGTTTCACACCCGTACGAGATCGGCGGCCGCGGTAAGGGTAGTCCCCCGCATGCATTCTAGGCAAGTATTTGTCAAAAGGGGTCCCTAAATGTTCCTTTAAAGAGTGGCACCGATAGTCCTGGGTGGAAATATGAATATGAATTCCCAAAAAAAATAGAATTTCAGTGATGGAATCCGGTCTCCGCCGCTTCATCGGAGTTCTCGATATTGCTGGTTTTGAAATCATGCAGGTTTCCCAGTTCACTTTTCAAAGTGCCAACTAGTTTTCAGAAAAACTCCTTCGAACAGTTTTGCATCAACTTCACTAATGAGAAACTTCAGCAGTTCTTCAACCACTTCATGTTCATCAAAGAACAAGTAGCTTCAAATTAGGCTTTTGAGCCAAAATTTTTACTCTAGGCGGAATATGAAGAGGAGGGCATTAATTGGGATCATATGAACTTCGCAGAGGACCTCCAGCCGACTATTACTTTGTTTGAGAAGGTGAGAGAGAGAGAGAGAGAGAGAGAGAGAGAGAGGGAGGGAGGGAGAGAGAGAGAGATAGATAGAGAGAGAGAAGGAGTAAAACAAAGGACTTTTCTACCATTTGCCATCTTTCCGCCTAGCGTGTACTCTGTTTACGCAAATATTTTTAGCCCCTCGGGATGTTCTCCCTCCTTGAAGAAGAATGTGTTGTCCCCAACGGCTCCGACCTAAGTCTTCTTGAGAAATTCATCTCCAATCTATCCAACATCCAAGGATTCGCCAAAGCCAAGCAGTCCAAGAGGTAGAAAGATGAAGAACAAAGACAAAACTGTGATTCAGAAACAAGATCGTGGTCCACTTCACAGTTCAACACTACGCCGGAGCTGTGGACTACAATGTGGATTCGTGGATTGAGAAGAATCGGGATGTTGTGGAGACATCTGTCTTGGGACTGTTGTCTGAGTCTGCTCAGCCTCTGCTGAAGAAGTTGTTCCCCCCAAGTTAGTTCTCTCTCTCTCTTTCTCTCTCTCTCTTTCTCTCTTTCCCTCTCTCTTTCTCAATCTCTCTCTCTCTCTCTCTCTCTCTCTCTCTCTCTGTCTCTCTCTCTCTCTCTCTCTCTCTCTCTCTTTCCCTCTCTCTTTCTCTCTGTCTCTCTGTCTCTCTCTCTCCTTCTCTCTCTCTCTATCTCTCTCTCATTTAGGCACAAATCTCAATAATACGATGAGGTTGAAATTAACTTAAAGGCGAAGGACAACGTAAAATTGATTTTTCAAAGTCTCTTAACAAATATTTTATTGAATAGATATCGTTTCCCCGATTCTGAAACATACCTTTTTTATATGATTTGGGCTGCAAAAGGGGCGCGTTTACACGGCCGTTTTACGCGTTTGCCGCACGAAAATACGGCTAGAGTGGGCGAGAGAGTGTGGGAAATGGGGAGACGCAGAGTTGGCGGCAATTCAAACGGCAATTTCCCCAAAATTCATTTTTATCCAAAATGGGTAAAAGAGGTATTTTTCGGAATTCTAGGAATAAGATCGAGACTTTTATCACAAAAACAGAAAAATTGTTTTTAAACTAAACTTTATTGATTTTCAGTGTCCACTGACCCCCTCCGCTCAAGAAGAGGAACCATCTGCAATGCTTCTGTAACCTACACCTACAGGGTAAGATCTTGCTTCTGAGGACCAATTTATATGTTTCAGAATCAACTCCAATCTCTCCTGGACTGTCTAAACCTCTCCGCAGCTCATTTTGTCAGATGTGTAATTCCGAACTACGAGAGAATCCCTGGAAAAATCGATGGACCTCTGATTTTGCATCAGTTGAAGTGAGTTGTTTTAGAAGTAAGGGAAGGGGGTTTGGAAAAACAGGCAAAAACTGAATTTTCAGATGCAATGGAGTGTTGGAAGGCATCAGAATCTGCCGCAAGGGCTACCCATCCAGAATTGGGTTCTTCGAATTCCTTCGCCGGTACTCAATTCTGGGAGGAGCTGCATTCAGCGGATTTGGAAGAGAAGGTAGGATCTCTTCTCCTTCTCCGCGAAACTGCGTCCAAAAATTATGTTTTTAAAACATAATTTTGAGAATTTAGTCAAATTGTGTTTTTTTTTTTTTTTTTTTGAAAAATTGGCACTTTCAATTCAAGATTTGGGCATGATGGGGAACTCCGATTTTCAAAGTAGTTTTTAGAAGATTCCAATTTGTCTCTAGTTTTTGATTATGAAGTCCGTTTATTTTCTATCTAAATAGTCAATGGTCGAAAAATGCAAAAAACCGAAACTTTTTCACTTTTTCAGCGGTTTTTTGGCTCTAGTGAAAAACTTTGGTGTAAAACTTAAAATATGGTTATTGACTATGTTTGTCAGCGTAAAATGAGCTATCGAATGCGTTTGTCAACTTGAATTTTGGTTGAGTTTGAAGAAAGTTACAGTAAGCCAGGGTCACCTACCGTAACCCGGAACCAAAAATCGATATTGATCCAAAAGTTGCAGAATGTCATATTTAGGTCATATAATGACTTTTGACAACTTTTGGGCCAAATCGAAGACTAAGTTGTTTTTCATGTCACTAGCCTTAAAGGGAGGGGAAGGACCTCGTAAAATTGATTTTTCAAAGTATCTTTATTATAGTTGCATTGAGTAGACATCATTTCTAAGATTCCGAAACCTACCCCTTTTATATGATTTGGGCTGCAAACGGGGCGCATTTACACGGCCGTTTTACGCGTTTGCCGCACGGAAACACGGCTAGAGTGGGCGAGAGAGTGTGGGAAATGGGGAGACGCAGAGTTGGCGGGAATTCAAATGACCATTTCCCGAAAATTCAAGCGCTCCTAAATCGATTCATTTTGATCCAAAATGGGTAAAAGAGGTATTTTT
>JAJQXH010000013.1:1442500-1452500 GCA_022343465.1 Oscheius sp. G VE-2021
CGCATTTTGGGTGCTTTTTTAAACCACTTAACTTAGATTTTAAAACATTAAAAACAATTTGAATTAAATTGAAGCGCGGCAAAACAGATATTTCAGTCTGGAAAATGAAGCAGAAGACGATAAGAACAGGAGCAAGCGTCAGAATGACACAATCTTGGAGTTGCAGCAGTTGATCAGCGAACTTAATGTGATTTTCAGTTAAAATCTAGTTTAACGGCAAATTTTCAGGAAAAAGTTGCTCGCTTCGATCAATTGATGTTGGAAGAACGCAATAAGAGAAGAAAGGTTGAGAAGGAGAAGGACATTGTGGAGGAAAATCTTCAGCATCTGAAGGACACCTACGACAAATTGAGGAAGAAATATGAAGCTTTGGTGGGTAGTTTTAACGAATACACATGTAATTTTAACACAAATTTTAAAAAACCGACCTCTTTCTCAGGGACCTCTTTTCGACTTGGATTTGCCATTGATTTAAAGGGGAAGGACCGCTTAAAAAATTTTTTTCTGATTCTGTGGTAAAAGTCTAGATCTCATTCCCAGGATTCCGAAAAATACCCATTTTACCCATTTTGGATCAAAAAGAACCAAGTTAGGAGCGCTTGAAATTTGGGGAAATTGCCATTTGAATTGCCGCCAACTCTGCGTCTCCCCATTTCCCACACTCTCTCGCCCACTTTAGCCGTATTTTCGTGCGGCAAACGCGTAAAACGGCGGTGTAAACGCGCCCCTTTTGCAGTCCAAATCATATAAAAGGGGTATGCTTCAGAATCGCGGAAAGGACATATATTCAATGAAACAACTGTAGAGAGAATTTGAAAAATCAATTTTACGAGGACCTTCCCCTTTAACTGTTCATCCAATGTGAAAAACTAGGAGTTTTTCACAAACCAAGTCTTTTTTTCATCTTTTGCACCATAACGTTATCTGATCTGTCTGGGGACAAGTGTGCCATCTGATCGAATCTTCCAAGTTCAAAAAAGTTCAAAAGTTCAAAAAATGGGCTGAAACCTTATTGGACCCAAATATATACGAAATGATTGATCCAGGTTCAAAGAACTCCTCCCAGAAGGTTTCCCACTTGAAGTCCCCCAAGTAGGCCTCCTTGTCCTCCGAGACCTCCAAGCAGGCCGTGTTGGCCACCCAGAAGGCCTCCCACAAGTCCCTGTTGGCCAAGCACGTCGTTGAGGAGATTGGGGACAAGTCCCTGTTGTCCAAGGAGGGGATCCACGATTCCTCCAAGGAGGTTTCCTCCAAGCAGATTGCCTCCTAGACCTCCCAGAAGGTCCTTCTGTCCATGAAGAGGGAGGGCCACAACCGCCTGGTTCACGGTTCCACTGAGGTCGGGGACCCACTTGGTTAGACCACCCACAGTCTGGGTGAGGTCTCCAAGAGGGAGGGCCTTTGAAAGGTCAGGGATTTGAGGGCTGAGGCCTGCTTTGGTTAAGTCTGAAATGGGGAGAGAGGGAACAACCTTGGCCACATCTGGAAGATTTGCGTTTTGCACAGCAGCCACGGCGTTTGAGGCATCCACAGCGTCTGAAACGGCCTGTTTCAGTTTGTCTCATCAATTTAAATCACCTTGGGCCTCCTTAGGAGCCCTCAAATGCAGAAGCTGGCGGTTCCTGAAGTTCTGCTGTCCCTGGTTCTGCCACTGTTGATTCTGCCATTGTTGGTTGAAGGGAAGGGAGCTGACAGCGAGAGCAAAGGCGAGGAAGAGGAGTTTTCGATGCATTGCAATGGATAGAAACCAAGTGGAGGGCCTCCTTTTATAGGGAGAGTTATCAGAAGTAAGCTGTTTTGGGTACGCTGGCAGTGGCTGATAAGGACTATTTTGGGAATGTGTTCAGCAAGGGGCAGAGAGAGAGAGAGAGAGAGAGAGAGAGAGAGACAGACAGACAGACAGACAGACCTTTGTTGGGGTTCAATAGACGGCCTGCAAGCCCTATGTACTCATTACTATATGCAGCGGGACTACTCTAACAGCGGCCGCCGATCTTGTACGGGTGTGAAAATCGCGGCGCTACAATGTCAGACAACCAGAGTTTTCTGCGTCTTTTCAGGCGGGAACAGTGAAAATTCGAAAGTGACGACCAAAAAGTCGATAAATAGATGAATTGGAAGGACGCGTAAACACAGTGCACGTAGTTCGTTAAAATGCCGGTTATCCTCAGGTGCCCCCTGGAATGACCAAAAATGTCATTTCAGAAGCAGAATTCTCCAAAACTATGCATTTAAACCCTAAATTGTTATATAGTTTCTAAAATAACTTTTCAAGCTCTCAAATTTGTGATAAAGTAAAAAAAAGGTACCTGACGGTCCTTTAATATCTATCTATCTATCTATCTCTCTCTCTCTCTCTCTCTCTTTCTCTTTCTCTTTCTCTTTCTCTTTCTCTCTCCGTAAAAAACATTTTCAGAAAGAACAGCTCCGCCAGAAGGAACACCTCGTCAGACAGTTGGAAAAGAGAGTTGAGGACAAAGAAGCCGTGATGAAAGACTGCGTCAAAGAGCTGAAAGACGCCCACAAGGCGAGGATTTCTGAGATTGAGGAGAAAATGGAGGATGTGAAGAGGAAGAACTCAAAGTGAGAATATTTAAAAGAAAAAATGAGGTATTTTTAGGCTTGAGAATGAAAACACAATGCAGAAGGCAAAGTTGGAGTCTTGTGACAGGGAGTCTTCTGTTGATTCGGATTACGGTAAGCATTTTTACGTAGATTTGCGTAGAAACTAGTTTAACCGCCGATGTGGTCTGGGCTTAAAGGGGAAAGACCGCGTTAAAATAATTTTTCTGTTTTTGTGATAAAAATCACGATCTTATTCCCAGGATTTCGAAAAAATACCTCCTTTATCTATTTTGGATCAAAATGAATCGATTTAGAAGCGTTTGAATTTTCGGGAAATTGTCATTTGAATTGCCGCCAACTCTGCGTCTCCCCATTTCTCACACTCTCTCGCCCACTCTAGCCGTGTTTTCATGCGGCAAACGCGTAAAACGGCCGTTTAAACGCGCCCCTTTTGCAGTCCAAATCATATAAAAGGGGTATGTTTCGGAATCGTGGAAACGATGTCTACTCAATGAAACTATAAAAAAAGTTACTTTGAAAAATCGATTTTAGAAGGTCCTTCCCCTTTAAGCCCAGCCACCACCTGGCTCCTTTTGGAAAAAAAAGCAGAGACGCAGAGGAAATCCAGGCGCGTAAATGGAATACACGCTAGACGTAAAGTCAAATCACATGATTTATCTTTATTTTGGCATTTGAGAAAAGTTGAACTGCATTTTCATCTGATGAACTTCCGATTGCTGTTGATTACAAACCATTCTAAGGTGTTCCAATCGATTAGACATCAAAGTGCTTCCGTTTTCAAAGTTACTGAAAATTTTTGAAAATTTTCTGAACATTTGGAAAACTTACAAGGCAGTTTCTGGTCCTCCTGGTAAATTGTTGAGCATTCCTTGATACATGTTTATAGTTGATACGTTTTCGCTGGAAATAGGAATATGTCGAGAAATTCTCTCTTTTTCTCTTTTCCTCTCTTGCTCTCTCTCTCCTCTCTCTCTCTCTCTTTTCCTCTCTCTCTGTCTCTCTCTCTCTCTCTCTCTCTCTCTCTCTCTCACTCTCTCTCTCTATTTTCCTCTCTCTCTTTCTCTCTCTCACTCTCACTCTCTCTCTAACGCTCTCTCTCTCTAACTCTCTCTATATATAATATTCTCTCTAACTCTCTCTATAATTCTTTTTCTATATATAATTTACTCTCTCTATAAATAACTCTCTCTCTCTCTCTCTCTAAAATTTTCTCTATATATAGAACTCTCTCTCTCTATTAATTATTCTCTTTATAACTATCTATCTCTAACTCTCTCTCTCTGTATCCAACTCTCTGTATATAACTCTCTTTTTACAATTCTCTTTATAACTCTCTCTATATATAAATATCTCTTTATAATATATAACTTTCAATAACTATAACTCTCTCTCTCTCTCTTTCTCTATAACTTGCTAACTTGCTCTTTCTCTGTATAATTCCCTCTATAACTCTGTATCTATCTCTTTTCTCTCTCTCTCTCTCTCTCTCTCTCTCTCTCTCTCTCTTTACACAACTCACTTCAAAGACTTCAATCGCTCTTCCATCTCCTCCTGAATCATTTGTGCAGCTCTATTGTCAGCCATCTTGGAAACCTAAAAAAACACACTTTAAAATTACACTACATGCGCTAAAAAAACATCAAAGCAAGCAAAACTGTTGGCATTGACAGGTAAGATTGGAAAAACGAACTGTTGTCCCATTAGCAAGGACCCTTTTAAGCACGTCTAGTGCCTGATCAGATATTGCTTACCGACGCACGAAATTTGTGTGTGCGCAGGCTTTTTATCAGATGATCTCTTTGGACAAAAACATATTGATCTCACACACAGATTTGTGAGCACAAATTTTTTGCTGCAGCCACTTATTGTTGTTTATACCAATTTTAAAGCAAAAGTTCTTTAATAAAGGAAAACTGTTAGAAATAAATGCCAAAAACGAAATGCCATTTTTGGCCATTCCAGGGGGGCACCTGTGGATAACCGGCATTTTAACGAACTACGTGCACTGTGTTTACGCGTCCGTCCAATCCATCAGTTTATCGACTTTATGGTCGTCACTTTCGAATTTTCAATGTTCCCGCCTGAAAAGACGCAGAAAACTCTGGTTGTCTGACATGGTAGCGCCGCGAGTTTCACACCCAGTCCTATACAGTAATAAAGTCCATAGTAATATAAGTTCAAATTTGGCTCTTTACAAAACACAAAATTTATGTGTTTTGTGATTTGTTTCAGATGATATCTTCAGATAAAGATCGTCTGGCTCGTCAGACATGAATTCCGCGAATTTTAAGGTTCTTTTGCAAAATATAAAAAATAATGAAGGACTGGAACGGATTTTCTGCAAACTCCCGTTGATTTTGGATCACTTCCGGTTTCGCAAGAGATTCCTGACCCTTTAGCTTAAAATAACTACTGTTTCCTGCAAATCGTCACGTCAATTAATAGTATTGTTGTTCCGCTAAGTCGTGTGACTACGAGGACAATCGAGAACCAGCTGGCTTCCAGCTAATAACAAAAATAACATCTATCTCCGTGTTCTATGTTTAGTTGCTCGTTTATTGAAAGTTAACCTGCTTTGACTATTAGTTTTCTCTTCAAATTGTGGTTTCAGGCTACGGATCATCCTACAGATCAGCACTTGGAAGACAATATTCTTTGACCTCCTTCAGTTCATTCTCTTCTATTCGGACTTTGAATAGAAGAAGGGAGACTGAACCGGAACTTTCTTCCTCCTTCTATTTGCCAAGGTAGGGTTTTTCAATCTCTCTCTCTCTCTCTCTATCTATCTATCTATCTATCTATCTATCTATCTATCTATCTATCTATCTATCTATCTATCTATCTATCTATCTATCTATCTATCTATCTATCTATCTATCTATTTCTTTCTTTCTCTCCCTGTCTCTCTCTCTTTCTCTTTCTCTCTTTCTCTCTCTTTCTCTCTCTCTCTTTCTCTCTCTCTCTCCGTCCCTCTCTCTCTCTCTTTCTCTCTCTCTCTCTCTTTCTCTCTCTCTCTCCGTCCCTCTCTCTCTCTCCTTCTCTCTCTCTATCTCTCTCTGTCTCTGTCTCTCTCTCTATCTATCTCTCTCTATCACTTTCTCTCTCTCTCTCTCTCTCTCTGACTATCTCCCGTTCCAGAAGAAGAGAATCAGTAGACCTTGGCTCTACCGCCACTCTCCCAAGAACAACCTCAACCTCCACAATGGAAAAGGACAGAAAGATAGCAGAGCTTGAGCGCCAAGTTCAGTCATTGAACACCGACATAAACATCATGAGGAGAGAGCTGGAAGTTTACAAACAGTCAATGGCAGCCGTTGAAGCCGTAAGATGCAATCAGATTTTGTCGTGAGCTGAAATGTTTAGGAAAGAGATCGCCTTTTGCATCTGAGCAGAGGCCAACAAACTGACTTGGACAATGCAAAGAGACAGATGGATCGATCCGAAGCCAATGCGGACACCCTGGCCATGAGATTGAAGAGATCACAGGAAGATGTGGAGCAATGGAAGAAGAAGCACGAGGATCTGATTCAGGAGACCAAGCATGAGATATTGGTTGAGAGGTTAGTCAATCTTTTGATGTCACTCTTTCATTCACGCCCTCACGATCACATGTTCACTCATGCCCTCACGTTCACACGTTCAATCACGATCTCACGTTCACACGTTCACTCACGCCCTCACGATCGCATGTTCACTCACGCCCTCACGATTGCACGTTCACTCACGCCCTCACGATCACATGTTCCCTCACGCCTTCACGCTCTCACGTTAACACGTTCACTCACGCATTCAAGATTACATGTTCCCTCACGCCCTCACGATCACACGTTCACTTACCCCCTCACGTTCACACGTTTACTCACGCCCTCACGATCACACATTCACTCACGCCTTCACGTTTACAGGTTCACTCATGCCCTCACGATCTCACGTTCATTCACGCCCTCACGATCACACGGTCACTGACGCCCTCACGATCACACCTTCACTCACGCCCCCATGATTACATGTTCACTCACGCCCTCACGATCACACGTTCACTCACACTTTCACGAAAACACGTTCACTCACGCCCTCACGATCACATGTTCACTCATGCCCTCACGATCGCACGTTCATTCACGCCCTCACGATCACACGTTCACTCACGCCCTCACTTTCACACATTCTCTCACGCCGTCACGATCACATGTTTTCTCCCGCCCTCACAATCACATGTTCCCTCACGTTCATACGTTCACACGTTCACTCACACCCTCACGATCACACGTTCACTCACGCCCCACGTTCACCCATTCCAGAAAGCGATCAACTGACAGAATGGAGGCAGTGCGTGAGGAAACAAAGCAGAGACACAATAAACTCCAAGCCCTCGAAGGTGTGAAGGAAGAGCTTCATTCTGAACTCTACCGCTGCCAGTCGGAGCTCGACAGGGCCGTCCAAACCATCAGAGAATTGGAACAAAACGTTCATTCCCAGGTTTTTTTCCTATTTTCACTTCAGAAACCACTATTTTCAGGAAATGTTGGGTGGAAATCTGGAAACAAACTACAAAACCATGGCGATGGAGTTGGAAGCCCTGCGAGAGGAGAACAACATGCTCAAGGCTAGAAATCGCCGCCAGTCAAAGCAGATTGACTTGTTAACTCGTGAGAAAATGAAATTTCAAAGAAAATTAGAATTTTTAGAGCAAGACAGCACGAATGACATCGTGCACCACATGGAGTCGAAGGTAGCGATCGCTATGTGATCCCCCGTGTGTTGTAAAATATTTGTTCACTTGAACTAACCCGGTAGCCAAAGCAGGTGGAAATGTTGCTCAATACGCGTTACCCGGTGTAATTAACAGAGTTACTTTAGTAATACAAAAATCAATAAAGTTTTTAAAAGTTTTGTTTTGTAGGCACGGTATTCCAAATGTCTTTCTCTTTCTTTCTCTCTCTCTCTCTCACTCTCACTCTCTCTCTCTTTCCTCTCTTTCTCTCTCTCTCTCTTTCTCTCTCTCTCTCTCTCTCTCTCTCTCTCTCTCTCTCTCTCTCTCTCTCTCTTTCTTACACACACACACATGCACACATACACACACTCATATACACAAGCACACCCACACACGTACACGCACTCACAATATACACACAGTCACACGTACACGCACGCAGCCAGACCAATTTCTTCAGGTTATTCTAAGATACCGTAACCCGGGCGCGCGCGCAATAACCTGCCACAAAAATCGATTCTGTGCTTAAAAATGCCAAAAAATGTGACTTTGATATAGAAAACCTTATATTTTCAAGAAAACATCAAACTTTAATATTAACATTTTAAAAAACTCATTCCCGCCGAATGAGACGACTACGAAAGCGTAAACGCAGTGCATTCTTTGCGTAAAAACCTCTAATATCCAATTTTTTGTATCAGATGATTTTACATTATTATTCGTTTTTAAAAGTCCTAAAGCCAATTTTTTTAGATAAAATTTTATTTTACAACAATAAATTAACATTTCAAAATCTCTGTTGTGTAGACATTGTTTTCAAGTAGTTTTTGTCGAATGAGCCTGGAGCTGAAGAATCTGTCCCGTAGGGAGAGTCCAGATCCAGACGAGGAACCTAGAAAAACCTTGTTTCATGAATGAGAAATGGGGGATACCGCGCTGTTCCTTCCGTCTAAAGAGCCGTTCTCATAAAATATGGGCAGGGTGTCCACTGTTCGAAAAGTGTCGCCGAGGAAGGTGTCGGGTTCTAAAGAAAAAATTATTACAAATATGTATGTGTGAGTGTTTTTGAGTGTGGATGTGTGTGCGTGTGTATGTGAAAGCCGCTGTTTGTTATTCAGATTTAGGCAACCGAAAATACCTATGTCTAATTCCCAGGATTCCTAAAAATACCCCTTTTACCCATTTTGGATCAAAACGAACCGATTTAGAAGCACTTGAAATTTTGAGGAATTTGTCATTTGAATTGCCGCCAACTCTGCGTCTCCCCATTTCCAACACTCTCTCGCCCACTCTAGCCGTGTTTTCGTGCGGCAAACGCGTAAAACGGCCGTGTAAACGCGCCCCTTTTGCAGTCCAAATCGTATAAAAGGGGTATGTTCCAGAATCGTGAAAAAAGATACCTATTTAATGACATTATAATAAAGAGAATTTGAAAAATCTTTTTCACAGGTCCTTCCCTTTTAAAATAGAAATTCTTTTCGGATTAGAGAAAATGTCTATAATTGGGTGACGTTCCATCATTATTTCATCAAAATCTTTGTTCCGAAAATGTGAGTTTATGACGTTTTCAACCATTAGCTGACTTTACGTCTAGCATGTACTATGTTTACACACCTGAAATCTAGACAAAACCGGCTCTCAACCTCTTAGTGCTTAGTATCTACGTTAAAAAAGGAAAGACCTCGTAAAATTAATTTTTCAAAGTCTCTTTACAATTGTTTTATCGAATAGATGTTGTTTCCGCGATTCTGAATCATACCCCTTTTATATGATTTGGACTGCAAAAGGGGCGCGTTTACACGGCCGTTTTACGCGTTTGCCGCACAAAAATACGGCTAGAGTGGGCGAGAGAGTGTGGGAAAAGGGGAGACGCAGAGTTGGTAGCAATTCAAATGGAAATTTCCCCAAAATTTCAAGCGCTCCTAAATCGGTTCATTTTGATCCAAAATGGGTAAAAGAGGTATTTTTCGGAATCATGGGAATGAGATCAACGCTTTTATAACAAAATAAGAAAAATTATTTTTGTTTTCGACTAACCCTTGGTAACCTTTTTGTCAGATTCATCAAAATTCCTTTTTTTTCTATTATAGCTTAAATAAAAAGTACCTGTAACAACTCTACTAAGCCTGTTGTCATCCACATATCCAATGGAATGCTCATCACTCGTCCTCCTCAGATTCGTATAGCTAACAGCCTTCTGTTGCAATCCTTCAGCCCCAGACTAAAATTTTAAATTTTCCTATTTTTTCTGAATTTCAGTTACTCTCAGTGATTTCATCTCCCCAGCCTGCACTTTCATCGCATTGTCGGCAAATTGGTCAAAGTTGAAATTGGCCAACTCTTCGGGTGGGATATTGAATTTATCTCCTAGATTCTTCACCAAAGCTTTCATTGTCATCCTGACATTGAGAATAAATTAAAGAGGATTTGAAGAATCCTACTTTTTGCCACCAAACCAGATGACGGCATTGGCTACGTTCTCCATTTTGCGCCCGGCGTAATGAATTTTCTTCAGGAGGTCGGAGGCAATTTCAATGGCCATTGTGGTCAGAGCAAGGCCGACACCGATGTAGCAGAGGGTTATGAAGAGATAGTCGAAACTGAAAGAGCCAGTTAGAGATTTTCAACCTAAACGGTTCGTTTTTTTAAGTGACCTTAAATTTTCAAAATATCTTTATTATAGTTTCATTGAGTAGACAT
>JAJQXH010000013.1:1455000-1457500 GCA_022343465.1 Oscheius sp. G VE-2021
TGAATGAGGAGATTTAGATATTCTAATTAATATGCAAAATTTTGGCCCTGATTTCATTTTGGCAATGTAATGACAATAGTAATAATATAATGACAGTAGTAACAAACCGATTGTTGTGATAACAGTGAAAGCGAAGATGAGAGAATTTCCAAAAGACCATTTGTCCTCTTCGACTTGAGGTTCGGAGTCTGAAAACTTCCTCTCTTTCTCTCTTTCTCTTTCTCTCTTGCTGTCTCTCTCTCTCCGTCTCTATCTCTCTCTCCATTTCCCTTACCTGATATTTCCGTTAGAGGAATAGGAGTAGTTGTTGTCGGATTCTCAGCTCTCCTAGTCACACCCTCCAACCCTGCCAACTTCTTAAAATTTGCAAACTGATAGCAACTATCAATCGACGCTATATTCAGATGCTCCAACTCATTAGGAGCGCACTTCGTAGAATTCATAACACTGGCCAGCACATACTTTAGACAGGCATGCACCTGAAAAATACAACTCTTTTTTTCAGAATTCTAACTTACTCCAGGATCCATGGCGGAAATTTCAGTGCCTAGGTAGACTTTGACCACTTTCTCTTTAGGGACATTCCTCTTGGAAAGCGAGGCCTTTCTGAAAATTGGGTTTCAAATGGATATTTGTAGATTGAAGCACACTCGTTCCGGAGATTCCAGGACTTGCATGGAGAAGGCACCAAAGAGGGTGTAGATGATTACTCCGACGATGAGGCCGAAATGGACGGCGAAGGTGGAGGCCTATAATTTACAATTACAGTTAGCGTATTCATTTCATATGCAGTTGTTTCGTATTCAGCTTAAAGGAGAAGGACCTCGTAATATGGATTTTTCAAATTCTCTTTACAAATATTTCATTGAATAGATATCGTTTCTACGATTCCGAAACATACCCCTTTTATATGATTTGGACTGCAAAAGGGGCGCGCTTTCACTGCCGTTTTACGCGTTTGCCGCACGGAAACACGGCTAGAGTGGGCGAGAGAGTGTGGGAAATGGGGAGACGCAGAGTTGGCGGGAATTCAAACGGCAATTTTTCCAATTTTCCAGCGGTCCTAAATCGGTTTATTTTGAACCAAAATGGCTAAAAGAGGTATTTTTCGGAAACCTGGGAATGAGATCTAGACTTTTATCACAGAATCAGAATCGTTTTTACCCGGTCCTTCCCGGTCCTTTGCTGCTGTTTGTGCTTCTGGAGCTTATTACAGTATGCCGCTGGATTACCCTTGCCGCGACAGCCGATCTCGTACGGGTGTGAAAATCGCGGCGCTTCCATGTCAGACAACCAGAGTTTTCTGCATCTTTTCAGGCGGGACCATTGAAAATTCGAAAGTGAGGACCAAAAAGTCGATAAATTGATGGATTGGAGGGACGCGTCACCACCGTGCACGTAGTTCGTTAAAATGCCGGATATCTACAGGTGCCCCCTGGAATGGCCAAAAATGGCATTTCAAATGCAGATTTCTCCAAAACGACGCATTTAAACCCCAAAATGTTATATAATTTCTAAAATAACTTTTCAAGCTCTTTAATTTGAGATAAAGTCAAGTAAGGTCCCTTCAAGGCTGTTTTTTTACTTACAAAGTTGTATCAATCAGGATATTACCTTGAATAAAGTAGTTCTAAGATTCTGAACAAGAAGCATGGCTTAGGAGACGGCGACAATAAGGCAAAGCGTCTCCGTCGTAGCCTCTGGGGCGTGTTTCCGGTATTTAAAAGGAAATAATGGAGCAGCGTGTCGCCAAATGTCAATGCGCAAGTCATTCTCAGATCGCGGCACTGTAGGCAGGTGTTCCGATATTTCCCCAAAGAACACCTATTTTTAAAGGGACCGTCAGGGACCTTTTTAGATTTTATCTCAAATTAACGGCCTTTAAAAGTTATTCTATTAAATATATAAAAGTTTAGGGTTAAAATGGGTAGTTTTGGAGAAATTTGCATCTAAAATGCGATTTTTGGCCATTCCAGGCGAGGCACCTTTGGATAACCGGCATTTTAACGAACTACGTGCACGGTGTTTACGCGACCGTCTAATCCATCGA
This sequence comes from Oscheius sp. G VE-2021, assembly GCA_022343465.1. Classification (NCBI taxonomy): domain Eukaryota; kingdom Metazoa; phylum Nematoda; class Chromadorea; order Rhabditida; family Rhabditidae; genus Oscheius; species Oscheius sp. G VE-2021. The sequence goes on from JAJQXH010000013.1 coordinate 1,457,051, forward strand.
TTTATCGACTTTTTGGTCGTAACTTTCGAATTTTCAATGTTCCCACCTGAAAAGACGCAGAAAACTCTGGTTGTCTGGCATGTTAGCGCGGCGAGTTTCACACCCGTACGAGATCGGCGGCTGGGGCAAGGGTAGTCCTGCCGCATAGAGTAATGAACCAAAGGCAAAAATAAAAAAGAGGTCCCTGGCGGTTTCTTTAATGTTTTCTTCGCAGAATTCAAAGAAACTCACCGTTTTCTTATCGATTTGAATCATCTTCTTGAGCCACTGGAAATAGGAGGCTGCCATTTTTGAAGAGAAGGAATGGGGAATATGGTAATGGGACGAAGAGAGGCTGGGCTCGTTTGTCAACAGAGAAATTGGGCGAACCGGCCATTTCCGCGATGAAATTGGCAATGAACAAGGATTGCGCCAAAAAAGAGGTGGAGTACTCTTGGTGACCAAGGAGAC
>JAJQXH010000013.1:1462500-1472500 GCA_022343465.1 Oscheius sp. G VE-2021
TTTCTTGAAAATTTTGTATTCCTAAATTTTCGTGACCCTGTCTGTCTTTAAAGGGGAATGACCTCGTAAAAACGATTTTTCAAAGTCTCTTAACAATTGTTTCATTGAACTGCTGTCGTTTCCACGATTCCGAAACATACCCCTTTTATATGATTTGGACTGCAAAAGGGGCGCGTTTACACGGCCGTTTTACGCGTTTGCCGCACGAAAATACGGCTAGAGTGGGCGAGAGAGTGTGGGAAAAAAACTACAATTTCCCCAAAATTTGAAGCGCTCCTAAATCGATTCATTTTGATCCAAAAATGGGTAAAAGAGGTATTTTTCGGACTCCTGGGAATGAGATCTAGGCTTACATCAGAAAAACAATTATTTTTACCCGGTCCTTTTCCTTTCATTTTCGATTCATACAATGGTTTCCAGCTGCAACTACGAAAAGGACGATGGTGACTGCAAGGGCGAATACTGCTACGGGTACCGAGAACTGGCTTCAATGGAAGTGACTAGAAAGGTACGCGGTGTGTATTTGTGCAGGTGTGTGTATGCGTATTTTTGCGCATTCATGTTTCCAAAATCTATTTTTCATGGCTGCTTGACCACATTTCAAAACACAACAGGAATCACCTGCCAGCAAGACAGAAAAGATGGTCTTTTCTGCATCTGCAAGTAGGTCAAAATAAAGCTTCCTCAATATGCCTAGGTCTGATTACTGTAACTCAGAAGCAATGCCTAAGGAACCCGTCACAAAACTGAAGACAGTGAAATGCCACGAATACGACTCTGACACTTGGAAACAACCGCAACAATGTCGAGGCCACTTCTGTCAGTTGAGACAGGGATTTGTAAGTTCTTTTGAAAAAATAGGTTATATGTGTGAAAAGTTTTCAGGGGTGGACGGCCCTATAGGGCCTGGGCCCTATAGGACTAGGGCCGGCCCTAGGGCTTTTAGGGCCTGGGCGGGAATTTGAATTTTTCAAAGAATACAGTAATTTTTGTTTTCGAAAAAGTGATTTTTTTTTAAATTACGTAAGGTTTTTTTTCGTTTCTTTCAGTAATTCTCACCACAATTTGTTTATGATGTTATTTGACGGTTATTTGTTAAATTTTACGCAATTAAGCTGAGAAATGGCAAAGTTATTTGTTACCTATTCCTTTTATGTGTAAACGGTAAATTTCGCTTGCAGCATCTATGACAAAGCAGTGACAAAGAAGAAGTGGAGGCTCTTCTCTCTTCTTAGGACAAATAACCGTTAAATAACATCGTAAACAAAATCGTGGGAATAAAACAAAAGCACACACAAAGACGAACAAATTGTGGTGAGAATTACTGAAAGAAACGTAACTATTTTTTAAAAAATCACTTTTTCCGGCAAAAATTACCGTATTTTTTGAAAAATTCAAATTCCCGCGCAGGCCCTAAGCCCTAGGGCCGGCCCTAAGCCCTATAGGGCCGGCCCAAACCCCTATAGGGCCGGCCCTCGTCCACTCTTGGTGAAAATACTATCGTATAATTCCTGATCCCTGGATTTCATGTACTTAGACACTAAAATACCAAAGTATCAGCATCTAGATGATGTCGGTGAGAAAGACAACGAAGGAGTCTCTCCCAGCGTCGGAGCAATCACGGAGCAACCGCACGCTGGGTCCTCAGAGGTCGATCTGACGCAAACGGGCGGCAGCCCGCTTTGGTCGCAGTCGGCGTTTAGTTTGCACGCGCCACATTTCGGCGGGCACGCATTGCGTACCATAACCCTGAAATGACCTGGAGTGTAGTCGAGGAAATTGCCCGGTGGAAATAGGGGAATATCGGCGACAGGTTCAATACTTTTTTCAGAAGGCAAGTGAATTTGGAGACATTATACCACGGAGTTATTCTCAAAGTTGTTATGTTAGTTACTATTATCAAACAACGCTAGGTAGGTTTATCAAGAAAACACACACTCACTGACACACTCACGCTCATGCAGATACATACACACAATCACACAAATTACCTATCTAAAAAAACTAAAACCTAGCCATCTCGAGAACTCTTGTGGACATTGAAGATGACTTTTGCTACATTCTGACAACTAGAAAATACGGAGAAAAGAAATGTGACTGTAGCTCAGTAGGATTTTCTCGTTTCTTTTAAGTAATTTTTTTTCAGAATCTTTGCAATGAAAAAGTACCAGATATAAAAATAGGCAATGTAAAGTGTTATACGTTCAATAGCGATCGAAAAGGAAGTGGAATTTGTTTTGGTTTATTTGATATTTATATCTTTCTACCATTTTTTAGGTGAATATTGTTTCGCCCAACGAGAAGAAAAAGGTGTTTTTGTAATGTTGGGTTGCATGAGTATTTGGACTAAAAACAACAAAACTCTTCAAGAGGTTTTATTAAAACATGGTAATAAATAATTTGCTTTTAGGGAACTAGAATGTTTGGAGGGACACATTACACGTATTGTAAATATGACTACTGCAATGGATTTGACAATGGAACCACAACTGAAAAGAAGGCTTTCGTATTTTACATTCTTCTGTTCATGTTGCTGAAATCGTTATTGTAAAAAAATGTTTTGTGGAAGTTTTCAACTGCAATTTTTAAGAAAAAGAGAGAAAGAGAAAGAGAGAGAGAGAGAGAGAGAGAGAGAGAGAGAGAGAGAGAGAAGGGAGATATCACCCCAATCAAAATTTCCACAGCAAAGTTAATGGTCTTCGAAACCTTAAGAAACAAAGACATTTGTCCTTAAGAACCGAAGATCTTGGGAAATCTCTCTCTCTCTCTCTCTCTCTCTCTCTCTCTCGTGAACGGCTTTACCCCATAAACCAATTTTTTAAAAAGCTTTATCTCATAAAGCAAAAAAATTACTTCATAAATAATTTTGAATGGACCACATAGTCAAAATTGATAAGGTAGGCCATTTCGGTACCAGGCATACCTTTAAATTAATAAGTTCCTACCTTTTAAAAAGTAGGTAGTCTTTTAAGTGGAACAGATAGTCCTTTAAATCGTCCATTGTTAATTTAAAGGGTCAATCCGGCACCTATTTCACATTTCCACTTTCTTGACTCAAAAGGTTCACCTTGGCGCTGAAAACAATAACCGTCACTTTGTTTTAAACCAAAATGGCCAGCTTTCGAGAAAAATGCTTCCAACCAAGTGTCGACAAACGCCGACAAGCAATGGAAAAAGAAGACCAAAAATTAGAATAACGTGAGAAATGAAAAGGTTTAAAATGGATAAAAATAGAAGGGAATGATGAATATTCACATCAAATCTGTCCAAAAATGGAAAAGGTTGTGAATCTGGGGGACGTCCCCACCCCTTCGTCAATCAAGCTCCTAGAAGCGATCGGTATGAGATGAAGCCAGCCGAACCCCAAACAGCTGAACATTAACTCACGATTCACACAGGAGGCGCTCCACCAACGGCATGCCCCGGATATACGCTTGCGGGTGACGCTAGTAGTTCCAACTGTACTATGCAATGGGGGAAAAGACGCCGCTTATGTAGGCCCGTGCAGCGGTGGTGCAGCTGTGTTATGCGTGTTGCTCAGGAATCTCTCGCGCGGAGGGCGCAGACAACCAGGGTGCAGCCGCCGAATTCGGAAAATGGAATTCCTCTTTTTCTTTTGTTCTTTTTACTCTTTTAACGTTTTATTTTCCTTTTTCAAATGTTTTTTTTTTAAATCTTTTTAATTAAATTAAATATATTATTTTGATTATGGGTAAAAGTAGTAGAGCGCTGGCAGCAGCGGAGCCAAGGTTCCTTCCACTTCTCGGCTCTGTTTTTATTCAATTTTTCTGTTTTCTAATTGTTTTTCTAAAGTGTTTTTTACTTAATTATTTATAAATAATGTAAAATAATTGTGAATTTGAAGACGTTTTGTTGAGATTAACGCTTTTTCGAGGGTTAAGTTGGAATTTTTCCTTAGAACTGAACCAATAAATACTATTTTTGTATGAAACACCAAATAATACATATAAAATATCATTTTGTTTGTAAAACATTGTTTAAAAATAATAATATAGATTATTTTCAGATAAATCGTGGGTTTGAGCCCAGGATGGGTTCGACTTCTGAGGAACGGAGGCTCTGCTTCGCGAATGCATTAATAAAGGTAAAAAGCGGCTGCTTTATTCTAATTAATTGATTTTAGGAGGAAATTATCGATCCGAAAGATGCTGGGTTTGGCCACGCCGTGTCGCCGAGGGTCGGCCATCGTTCAATCGATACTTCATCGTTTAAATTCAGAGAAAGGGTATTTTTTCTTATTTTTTTAGATAATTTTCTTTTTTTTTTAGTCAGATCGAACTGTTTTGGACATGGCTGCTACCAAAGGAGGAATGGGAGAGAAGCGGCTGATGGAGAAACCGGTTGTTACAGTCAAGGAGGAGGTAAAAATGGGTTTTCAATTGCCAAAAGCAGGTCAAGCGGCCTTTGGCTGCCAAAAAGCGGCTTTTTATTGCCAAAAGTAGGTCAAGCGGCCTATGATTGTCGAAAGCAGCCTATTGCTGGCAGGTCAATCGGCTTATGGTTACCAAAAAGCAGTTTTTAATTACCAAAAAGCGGCTTTTAATTTTTAAAAAGCGGGTCAAGCGGCCTTTGGTTATAAAAAAGCGGCATTTGGTTGCCAAAAGCGGCTCTTAATTGCCAAAAACCAGGTCAAGCGGCCTTCGGTTGCTAAAAAGCGGCCTTTGGTTACCAAAAAGCGACCTTTGATTGCCAAAAAGCGGCTTTTAATTGCCAAAATACAGATCAAGCGGCCTATGGTTGCCAACAAGCGACCTTTGGTTGCCAAAAAGCGGCCTTTGATTGCCAAAAAGCGGTCTTTAATTACCAAAAAGCGGCTTTTAATTGCAAAAAAAAACAAATCAAGCGGCCTATGGTTGCCAACAAGCGGTCTTTGATTGCCAAAAAGCGGCTTTTAATTACCAAAAAGCAGCTCAAGCGCCCTTTGGTTGTCTAAAAGCGGCCTATGGTTACCAAAAAGCGGTCTTTGATTGCCAAAAGGCGGCTTTTAATTTTAAAAATGCGGCTCAAGCGGCCTTTGGTTGTCCAAAAGCGGCCCGTTTGGTTGCCATAAAGCGGCCTTTGGTTGCCAAAAACATGCATGCAAAAATCCTCGTTGGGTAGTTTTTAGGTCTAAAAAACAAAATTTCACGAAAATTGAGGGTTTTTTTCAATTAAACTAGGTGATTTTGTGATTTTTCAGGCAGCCGATGCCCTCATCGTAAAGCAAGAAGTGGAAGATGAAGAATTGTGGAAATATGGAGGCTACGCCAAAAGAAAGGAGCCGGTTTTTGGCGGAAATCCGGTAAAAACTTCGAAATTAACCGAAAATTGGTGAATTTTAGAAGCCGAAGAAGGGAAGGTGGGCTTCTGAGGAGATTGGGGATGGAGGTCATCTCGGAATACAGGTTTGTTTTTGGGGAATTCGACTGAAAGTGGATGATTTTAGGACCCGCGGGGGATTGCCGTTGCTATGGAACAGAAGGTCTACGTGAAAGAGGAGAGCGACTCTGAGGAGATTTCGGAAGAAGAGGGAGAGGAGAGTGAATTGGAAGGAGAGGAGGAGGTTTGTGAGGAAATGGAGGCCGGAGACGCAGAGAGAGAGAGAGAGAGAGAGAGGTCAGAGACCTAGATTCATAGGGTTAGAGACGCAGAGGGAGTGGTCATAGACGCAGACGCACAGGGTTAGAGACGCAGATTCACAGGGTTAGAGACGCAGAGTCACAGGGTTAGAGACGAAGATTCACAGGGTTAGAGACGCAGATTCACAGGGTTAGAGATGCAGAGGAAGAAGTCAGAGACGCATAGTCACAGGGTTAGAGACGCAGATTCACAGGGTTAGAGAAGCAGATTCACAGGGTTAGAGACGCAGAGTCACAGGGTTAGAGACGCAGATTCACAGGGTTAGAGACGCAGATTCACAGGGTTAGAGAAGCAGATTTACAGGGTTAGAGACGCAGAGTCACAGGGTTAGAGACGCAGATTCACTGGGTTAGAGACGCAGAGGAAGAAGTCAGAGACGCAGAAGGAGAAGTCATAGACGCATATTCACAGGGTTAGAGACGCAGGGGGGAGGTCATAGACCCAGATTCTTACAAGGTTAGAGACGCAGAGGGAGCGGTCAGAGACGCAGATTCACAGGGTTATAGACGCAGAGGATGTGGCATTATAATTGATTTGTTAATTTATTTTTTTCAGGAGACGAATTCCAGCGTGAAAAGCGAACCCGGCGAAGCGCAGGAGGATAACGACGATTCCACGGTAATTTGCCTAAAAACCTTTTTTTTTTTTTTTAATTTTAAAATTTAAATTTTTTTTTCAAATTTTTCGCAATAAATTTTAATTTAAAAATTTACAAAAAAACTTTTTTTAGGGAGAAACTGAAGTCGAGTGTCCTGTGGAGGGCTGCGAAGACATCTTCTCGACCGAGAAGGCCTTGAAGAAGCACATGACGGATGACCACTTCAGAGGGATGAACTGCAAAGGCTGCCGGAAACTCTTCACAATCCCCTGCAAACTCCGTCTTCACTACCTCACCCACTCAAAGTCCAAGTTCAAGTGTCCCCGCTGCATAAGACAGCTGAAGAACGAGACCGCCCTGGAGGCCCACGTCCGCATGAGGCATCCCTCCTACGCCAATCGGATCATATTCAAGTGTGTCGAGTGTGGAGAGGAGTTTTCCACCCTGGCGAAGCTCCAGAAGCACCAGAAGAGCCACGAACCGAGTGTGTTCCCCTGCACCAGGTGTGGGGCCGAATTCTGCCGGGCTTCCACTCTCGCGAAGCACCTGTGCGAGGATCTCCGGATGCCCTTTCCCTGCACCGTGTGCAGCCATCGCTCATCGACCGCCGCCTGTCTGGCCAAACACATGATCAGTCATGAGGGGAAGAGGCCTCACGTCTGCGTCACTTGTGGAAACGCCTTCAAGGAGAAGTTCTACCTCGTGGAGCACTCGCGCATTCACTCCGGGGAGAAACCCTTCGCCTGTGGGGAGTGCGACTATCGGGCCGCCTTCAGATCGAACTTCAGATGGCACCAGAAGACCAAGCACAAGAAGTAGATTGTACAATTGATAGATCACCAGTTTGTTGTCTTGTTTCTATTTTTACGTTACGTCCTGATTAAATACAGTTTTATGTTTTTCAATTGTTACGCAGGTTTCTTCGGTAACCAACGCATTGTTCTCTACCAGGTAGTTGCGGGACCTTGATTGTTCGGGTGTGGGCACCGCTTTTTGACAAATTAATGGGGAAGGACCGCGTAAAAATATTTTTTTCTGATTTTGTAATAACGGTCTAGATCTCTTTCCCAGGATTCCGAAAAACACCCCTTTTACCCATTTTGGATGAAAATGACCCAATTTAGGAGCTCTTGAAATTTTGGGGATATTGTCATTTGAATTGCCGCCAATTCTGCGTCTCCCCATTTACCACACTCTCTGGCCCACTCTGGCCGTATTTTCGTGCGGCAAACGCGTAAAACGTAAATGCGCCCCTTTTGCAGTCCAAATCATATAAATGGGTTATGTTTCAGAATCGTGGAAACGATATCTATTCAATGAAACAATTGTAAAGAGACTTTGAAAAATCAATTTTACGATGTCCTTCCCCTTTAAGACCGCGTTTGGCAACCATTTGCCGCTTTATGTCAACCAAAGGCCGCTGAGACCGCTTTTTTCGGCAACTAACGGCCGCTTGGAGCACTTCTAGGCAAGTAAAGGTCGCTTGGACTGGCTCTTTGGCAACAAAAGGCCGCTTGGACCGCACTTTGGCAAGTAAAATCCGCTTTCCCAAGTCAAGCCAATTCCAAATCGGCGTTCCTCAGTCTAGTGGTGTAGGACCTCTTGCTTAGATTCTTGGATCGTCTTCTCTTCCAGAGAGACTCTGCTTCTCTAACCCTGCCTTTCTCATAATCCTCTGCGTCTCTGACCGCCTACATTTAAGTCTACAAAACTATGTGTTCTCTGCGTCCCTAACCACGATCTGGTAACCTAGGCTGTAAACCTCTACTTCTCTGACTTTTACCAAAAGTTTACATCTCTAGCACAGTATTCACCTTATTCACTGCTTCTGTGACAGCGTTTATAGCTATTTCTTATCTCTGTTTGTCTAACTCTACTCAGCGACTGACTATAACCAGCTGGAAATGACGGAGTCAGATGCAAAGGGTTTCGCTTTAATAACACTCTTAGGGTCTTTGGGACCAAGTTCTTAAGGTCACTAACAGTAAGAAACTTGAACTCCTAATCTTCAGCTAAGCATGCGGTTGTAATTGATGGTAAAGTAATAATGAAACACGGAAATACACATTTAAGGACCAAGTTTTTAAGGCCCTAAAAGTTTTACACAAAAGACAACATTCGTTTATTGTCAAAAATTAAAGCCCTCTTTCATTAATCTTCCTTAATTAGGTCATCGAACGGGTAGCCATGGAGGACATCGAAGTGACGGCGGTAACCACGGGCTCAGAAGACGGCGGCGGGTGGTTGCGGACAAGGGTAGGGTCATCTGAATGACAGATGATCGGAAGAAGACAAGAAGGGGTCCTACGCTTGTTTTCGGAGAAAGTGATGATCTTCTGATCCAATTCCTTGTAGAGAGAGTCGATGGTGAGGTAGGTGGTGCCTTCGAAGGTGACGCAGACGCAGAGGACCACAGAACCACCGATCTGAAGTCTCTCTTTCTCTCTTTCTCGTTCTCTCTCTCTTTCTTTCTGTCTCTCTCTCTCTCTCTCTCTCTCTCTCTCTCTCTCTCTCTCTCCCTTACCTCAAGAATCTTGACAAAGAATCGATTGCTCTCATTCAGGTACAACCCCAGCAGATGAGTGTAGCGGTTCATATCGCTCATCTTGATGTTCTTCTCGTAGTACTGGAAGCAGAAGCTGTTCAGGACCCTCGATCCAAAGATTCGGACATTCTCGTGGCAGAGCAACTGCCTCTCCAGCCTCTCCGTCATCAAAATCAACTGAAATCTATCTTCTAAGACAAGAACAAACTAAGAATCCTACGTTTTCCAGCCTACTGCGCATGTTCTTCAGTCCCATGAGCCTGTAGGCAAACCACAGCTTCAGGGAGCGGAAGCGGCGGTTGAGGTGGATGGTCCAGTCCCTCACATCCAGGGCGAAACCTGAGAAGAGGTGAGAGATAGGTTAAAGGGGATGGGCCTCGTAAAAATAATTTTTCTGTTTTTGTGATAAAAGTCTCGATCTTATTCCCAGGATTCCGAAAAATACCTCTTTTGCCCATTTCGGATCAAAATGAATCGATTTAGGAGCACTTGAAATTTTGGGAAAATTGTCATTTGAATTCCCGCCAACTCTGCGTCTCCGAATTTCCCACACTCTCTCGCCCACTCTAGCCGTATTTTCGTGCGGCAAACGCGTAAAACGGGCGTGTAAACGCGCCCCTTTTGCAGTCCAAATCATATAAAAGGGGTATGTTTCGGAATCGTAGAAACAATGTCTACTTAATGAAACTATAAAAAAGATACTTTGAAAAATCAATTTCACGAGGTCCTCCCCTTTAAGAGAAAGAAAAGAGAGAGAGAGAGAAAAAAGAGAGAGATACTTACTCTTGGTGGGCTTGAGGTACTGAGCGGCCACTTTGAAACCACTCTTCCAGCTCTGCTGAAAGCGGGTCCAGACGACCACCATGCTCGCAGAGTGGAAGGGCAACTTGCAGAGGATGCTACTGGCAGACATCAGGGCGGAGGGAGAGGGTCTAAAGAGGGAAAGTAGAGAGAGAGAGAGAGAGACAGAGAGAGAGAGAGAGAGACAGAGAGAGAGAGAGAGAGAGAGAGAGAGAGAGAAGATTCCAACCTATAATTATAGTCAATCCAGAAAGGCGACACATTCGAGGCATCCACGTGAAGCCAGATGCCGTACTGGGCAGCCAGCCGTCCCAACTTCTCCAACTGGTCATTCGCCAGAATTCCCTTCGTTCCCAAAGTCACCACAATACAGCAGGGCACCAATCCATGAGCCATATCCTAAATATCATACACTT
>JAJQXH010000013.1:1475000-1500000 GCA_022343465.1 Oscheius sp. G VE-2021
TTCGACTTCTTAGATCTTTTCTTCTTGGAAGACTTCGACGAACTGTCCTTCAAGTTATTCTCCTCCCATTGGTGAATCTGCTCAAGAAGATTCTCAGCTTCTCGGATGTAACGACTGGAAAGGGGGGGGGGGGGGTAGGCAAAGAAAGAAAAGAAGAACCAACGCAGTACGGTAGATTCTGAGGGCGATGAAGGACCAAACTCCGAGGAGAAGGAAGAGGATGAGACCGATGACGCCAGAGGCGACCGGTATGGCGAGCGACATGACACGAAATGAGGAAGATAGGGAAGAGAGAGGGAGGCGAATAGAGGGCGTCACGTAACTTTAGGCAAATGTAAAAATGCTAATGAAAGTGAGCAAGTGAGAAAGAGAACGGGGAGTGAGAGAGTGTCATACACACACACGCGCGCACACACACACACACCCATAGGAGATTTGCCATTAGGAATGCTCCCCATGCTGCTTTCCAGTTTCATCTAACCTTCAGTCAAAAATCTTCGAATGAATTATGCAAATCATCCACTGTTCACACTGAAGAGTTTCAGAGAGTCAAATTTTGGATTTCCCTTTCTCTTAGAAGAAAAGGGAAAATCAGTCATTTTGCCTCCTTTTAGCTTTCAAGCTAGAGGCTCCTTTCGCGGCAACTTTGCCGTACTCTGGCAATTTCCGCAGCCCTTGACATATATCTCGATCTCCTTGTCGATCCCAGGCCAGTAAACGTACATCCTAGCCAGCTGTTTCATGTAAACAGTGCCGGGATGGCCTCTGTGGATCTCCTTCAAGACGGCTACTCGAAGTTTCTCGGGAATGACGATTCTCTCACCCCTCATCAGACAACCTCCGACCACTGACAGCTCCGAACGCTTGTTCCAGAACGGAATCAAGTCGGATGCCAGCTTCTTGGCCTGTGATGGCCACGATTCCTTCTGAACGTGAACCATCACTTTCTGGAGCAGCTGATCCTTCGCAGTCTCCTCTCGAACATGCTGCGCCTTGACGGGGAGCGCTCTGATAGCCGTGTCAAGGGACCTCTGAACGTCCAACTCCACCTGTGCTATCACCACATCCTCGTCTTCCGCACGAACTCTGGACATGAGTCTCGACAACCCATCTGCCTTGCCAAAGTCGTCGGTGGCAACGTACGTGATCTCGAAATCATACGCCAGCAGAATCAAACCCCAGCGCAACAGTCTGTTCACACTGTGTGCGGGCAACCCATTCTTGCTACCGTAAATGTGCAGCAATGGCTTGTGGTCTGTCTGCAATGTGAATCTACGTCCGTAGATGTACTTGTGGAATCTCTTCACAGCAGTGACGAGACCCAGCGCCTCCTTCTCAATCTGAGAATAGTTCTTCTCCGCAGCTGTAAGAGCCTGCGAGAAGTGTTGCACTGGTCTCTCAGAACCATCAGGCATGCGGTGACTAATCACCCCTCCGATTCCGAACTCGCACGCGTCCGCTGCGACGAAAATCGGCAACTTCGGATCGTAGTGGGTCAGATTGAGGTCTGAACCCAAAATCTTCAGCAATCCTTCGAAAGCCTTCTGATGCTTCTCCATCCACACGAATTCCACTTCTTTATGAGTTAATTCGTCCAGTACTCCTCGAACTGTTTTCACCTTGGGGATGAAATTTCCATAGTAGGACACCAAGCCTAGGAAACTTTTCAACTGCCCCACGTTGGACGGTTTCTCCATTCTGGTCAGCGCCAGAATCTTATCGGGATCCGGTCTTCTTCCCTCACCGTCCACCACGTATCCAACGAAGCGGATCTCCTTCTGGTTGAACTTGCACTTCTCCTGCTTGACGTGGAATCCGTACTCGTTGATTCTCTTGAAGAGTGTCTTCAAGTTCTCCCAGTGCTCTTCCTCGCTTCGTCCGGTTACCATGATGTCATCAAGGTAACACGCGACACCCTTCAGGCCCGCGCACATTTTGTCCATGATAGACTGGAAAATGGCCGGTGCCGTCTTCACTCCAAACGGCAGTCGCTTGTAACGGTAGAGACCTCGGTGGGTACTCACAGTGACGAATTCCTTTGAATCGTCCTCCATCTCGATCTGCAGGTAGGCATCGCTGAGATCGACCTGCGAGAACCATTTTCCTCCATTCAGCTGCGCGAAAATGTCCTCCGGAATGGGCAGTGGATGTTCGTTATCCACCAGAACTGCGTTCAGTCCTGTGGAGAAGTCGGAACAGACCCTGATCTTTCCGGTCTCCTTCTTCCTGACTGTCACAATGGGTGCAGCCCACGTGCTGTGGCTCACCTCTTCAACCACTCCCATCTCCAGCAATCGATCTAGCTCGACATTGACAGCGTCGATGGCTCCATACGGCACCTTTCTGGGATTGTAGAATCGGGGTCTTGCACCCTCGATGAGGTCCAATCGCGCTTTCTCTTTCACGCATCGACCCAATCCAGACGCGAAAAGACTGGGAAATTCCTCTTTCAGGGCATCACCTACCTCCGCAGGCACCGAAGTCACCGACTGGACATACCTCAGGGTGTCCAAGGCCTGACGAGTGCGCTTGTTCTTTTCAAGCCACTCCCCTCCAATGAGCGTACTGCCTTCCACTACGTAGGCAAACCCGTTGCCTTTCTCGCCGTGCAACACGTAGTTGCAGCGCAACTTGCCATGACACGCCAAAGGTGTATCATTCGCAGCCCGTAGCGAATGACCAGCGGCATCGAGCTTGGGCGAACCCAACTCGACCCAATTTTCGACCGAAAGTGTGGTCACATCCGATCCTATGTCACATTGGAAGGTGACTTCACGTCCGTTCACCTTGACGTCCACGTATCTCCTCACTCCGTTGACATTGGCAGTCTCCTCGACTCCAGGATTGATGCTGTCCACCAGCCTCACAGCTTGAGACTTCTTATCCTTTCTGACATTCTTGCCCTTCTTACAGTACTTCTGGCGATGGCCCAAGGCTCCACAATCGTTGCACTGCGTCTTCTTTTTAGAACAGTTTCTCGAAGAATGGCCAGCGACTCCGCAATTCCAGCACTCCATGTTACTGAAGTTCTTCTTCTGGTGACCTCCTTTGGCCACTGCCTGAACTGCTGTCACTCCACTCGAGACCATCCCTCCTCCTTGTAAGACCTGAGTTTCTCCAACTCCTTGATGATATCGTCCAGCGTGAGACCGTCTGGGTCTTCAGCCAACTCATCAGCTCTGCGAATTGCCAGTGCCCTTATTTGTGTCGTTTCCGCGAAGAAAAACAACCCACCTGATGATTTTCGACGGAAAATCGGCCAAACTGACGCAAAATCCTCGAAACTCCTCAGTCCTCGGCTGCCCTCCTTCCTCGCGGGAGAAAACAAGAGAAAACACCGGTAAAAGACCCGGAAGAACAAGAAAACGCAATAAAATCAAAGAAAATAAAGCGAAAACGAGAGAAAATGGGATTAAAACCTAAATTTTAACCAAAATGGGGGAATGGCAGTGCTCTAGCACAACAGGAATGAAATAACCTGATCGCCAAATGTTATGACTAGAGAAGGGAATAAATTACAATAATTTATTAAGAGAATAAACGTGGATAAAAACTAGAATAACAGAGGAATCCCGAATGCTGACAAATCAAGCGGATTCTCAATAGAGCAACAAATTATCATTGGAGCACACTTACACACAGAATGGCAAGATAGCTGGCTCGAAGCCACGGCTATAACATAAAGGATATAAGCAACTCGAAAACATACAATGGTTTGAAATTGGTTTGAAAGTTGAAAGTGGAATTTGGAATTGTCTCGCATCGAGCAGGTGACCTGATGAAGGCGAAACTTCAAATTTTTCACTTTTTAATGGTTTTCTTAGTTACTTAGTTATTTATTATGGGTAGTAGACGTGATTTAGTGAGTTTGCTTGAGTGTAATTGAAAACTGGCCAATTCTTAATCGTCTTAATTGTTTTAAAGGGAAAGGACCCCGCAAAAATAATGTTTCTGATTTGTTATAGTCTAGATCTCATTCCCAGGATTCCGAAAATACCTCTTTTACACATTTTGGATCACAATGAACCTATTTAGGTGCGCTTGAAATTTTTGGGAAATCGTGATTCGAATTGCCGCCAACTCTGCGTCTCCCCATTTCCCACCCTCTCTCGCCCTCTCTAGCCGTGTTTTCGTGCGGCAAACGCGTAAAACGGCCGTGTAAACGCGCCCCTTTTGCAGTCCAAATCATATAAAAGGGGTATGTTTCAGAATTGTGGAAACGACATCTATTCGAAAAAACAATTGTAAAAAAAAAGACTTTGAAAAATCAATTTTACGAGGCCCTCCCCCTTTAAGACGAATCTGCATGGTGTCTCGTGATTTTTAGCCTGAAAATAGATTTTGGGAGACATTTAGAAATTTAGAATTTAGAATTTTAAAAATGAAAATTCCTTCTTTACCACTAATTTGTTATACTTTCCCTGAAAGTAGCCTTTTTTTAGTGGATTTCTGTTTGAAGTGGCCAAAACAGCCATTTTCCGCATTCACCTGACAAGAGAACTTTTGGCTTTTTTTAAAAGAAACTTTTTTTAAATTCACTCAATTGACCTAATTACTCGCTCCATAATTAGGGTTTATTTGCTGTTGCAGATGGTTTCTGTTTGTTCTAGTATATGTTATGTTCTAATGCACATTTCAAATCTTTATTCCTAATCGAGGTGAATCTCATCTGTGATGGGTTTCGCCGTCGTGGCAGCTGGCACATTCCAGCCGACCTTGGCCGGAGGGGCAGTGGGTTTCTGTCTCTGAGCAGGCTGAGGAGGAGGAGGAGGAACAACACTCCTGCAACATTGCAGTGAACTATCTATCTAAAAGCAAAGCAATCACTTGGATTCCTCCTGGCCGGGGAGACGCATTTCGCTCTCATGGAACTGGGTTCCACTGAAAATGAAGTTGTTTTAGGATAGAGTTAAACCAACTCGGCTTTGTATTCATTGCAGAGATCAAACTGGCAGCAACAGTAGGACTCCTTGGAGGATTGCCAATGGCAGCCAGACATCTGGAAGTTGGTCTCTCTGCTTCTGTCTTTCTCTCTCTCTCTCTCTCTCTCTTTCTCTCTCTCTCTCTCTCTCTCTCTTTCTCTCTCTCTCTCTCTCTTTCTCTCTCTCTCTCTCTCTCTCTCTCTCTCTCTTTCTCTCTCTCTTTCTCTCTCTCTCTCTTTCTCTATCTTTCTCTTTCTCTCTCTTTCTCTCTCTCTCTCTTTCTCTCTCTCTCTCTCTCTCTCTCTCTCTCTCTCTCTCTCTCTTTCTCTCTCTTTCTCTCTCTCTCTCTCTCTCTTTTTCTCTCTCTCTCTTTCTCTCTCTTTCTCTCTCTCTCTCTCTCTCTCTCTCTCTCTCTCTCTAACCGGGCACTTCTCCTCCATGCCATGTTCATCCGACCACGAGGCACACTCCCTGCGTACTTCCCCCGTACCACGATTTATCTTCTGCACACAATACTGGGAAACTCCACAATCCTAAAACTTCCCTGATTAGGTTATTCCCTATAGCTTCAATGTAGCTACAAAGTACCTTCAAGCTAGAAACTAGCCTTCTGTTTGGTTCGGAGATTGCTATCTAGCTTGACTGTTCCCTCATAGCAGCGGAGGGCAGTTGCTACTGCAACTAAGGAGAACAGGATGTAGATCCTCATCTGAAGGTGACTTGTTTGAGAGAGAGGGGCAGAGAGAGAGAGAGAGAGAGAGAGAGAGAGAGAGAGAGAGAGAGAGAGAGAGATAGAGATAGAGAGAGAACAATGACATTTGTGAGGGGCGCCAACAAGAAGAAGAGAACGGGATACGTGCCAATTGAAAAGTACTGCGAGATGTAGGATGCCTTGTTGTAACAGCTGGGTAGGTCAAATCAATCATTTATTTTTTTTAATTCCTGATTTACGAAGAAAGCGTGTGTGAATGTGTATGTGTGAGAGAGTGAAGGTGTGTGTATGCGTGAAGGAGAAATTTCATCTTCGTGGCGACATCGTGGAGGGAGGGGTGATACCTCTCTTCTCTGTGGAAATCGAGGAATTCTTAGGATACAGCAAAGAAAACAGAATAAAAGTCCTAATTTAGTTTTGTTTTATGATTTAGTTTTATGAGTAAGATTGTTAAGATAAGATTTCTTAAAAGCTGTGGAGAAGATTTCTTAAGATAAGTGCTGGTTGGAAGTAAGAAAGCAGCTGAAAGGCCGGTCGATGGAGACGGCAACTGATGTTACAACAACGCAAATATTGTGATGTCTGCTGGCTGATTTGATTGTTCGGGAAACAGGAAACTGAAGTCACGAAAATGAATAACAGATTGGATAAACGGAATTTCAGAATCGGTAGTGGCAGCTCCTGTGGAATAGAAGACGGGAAGAAATGGTTTTATGTCAATTTTTATTGGGTTTATATCCTTTTTTTTTAGTTAAAGGAACCGTCAAGGACCTATTTTCGACTTTCATTTTCCCATGGTGCTCAGGACTACCCCTGCCGCGGCCGCCGATCTCGTACGGGTGTGAAACGCGCGGCGCTACCACGTCAGACAACCAGAGTTTTCTGCGTCTTTTCAGGCAGGAACATTGAAAATTCTAAATGACGACTAAAAAATCGATAAACCTATGGATTGGACGGACGCGTAAACACCGTGCACGTAGTTAGTTAAAATGACGGTTATCCAAATGTGCCCGGCGCCTGGGATGACCAGAAAATGACAGCTCAGATCCAGATTTCTCCATAACGACGCATTTAATCCATTTAAAAAAATAGTATAATTTCATAAACAATTTTCTAACACAACTAATAAACAAATGCCAGCAAATGTCTAGGTGTCTCAAAACTTAGAAAACACAGTTTACAGTTCCAAAAACCTGGTTTAACTATTTTAAAATGTGAAAATTCGAAGTGCACCGGGTGGGATCGAACCCTGGTCGTGTGCGTGCCAGTTGAAATGGTTGCGCGGGGAGATTATTTGGTTTTTTTTTTGTTTTTTTTGTTTTTTTTTAAAACAAAGTTGTATTTTTGCTGAAATCATTGAAAATACCTAATTAGAAAAATATTGAACCCCCTCCCCACCCAAATTTAGAAAATACGCTAATTTTCCTCATTATCATAGGCCCAACTGCCACATCGACGCGTGGGATCTACATTTTCTCCCTTTCCACCTACATTTTTGTTACAAATTTTGCCAAGTTTTTTATATTTTCATCACCTGTTGCTTCTAAAAACCAATTCTAAAAATCCATTTTACAATTTTCGCTTAATTTTAGCGTTAAAACTCCAAATTTTGGGAATTAGCATCAATTTTTCACTAAAATTACCCTAATTCCTAGCTGCGTCAAAGTTAACGCAACGCAAATTCACTCAAATTTCTTCTTTTCTACTCGCTCTACCCCTTCAACCGGTCGTTCCATGTCTCACCGGCCTCTTGGAGCTCTGATTACCCGTACTAACTACAGAAATATGGCCCAGAACCTACTTTGGTTCGTTTATCACTCCAATTAATCAATAACTAAACAAATCAATTATTGGCTAGGTGTAGTTTGTGTTTAAACTGAAAATCTGAAGTTGTAGTTTGCTCAAACGGGCACGGATTACGGTACTAGGCGTGTCGGGTTCGATCTCTTGATCTGGGCGATTTCCTCCCATTTCATTTGTTCTTTTTGCATTTCCACTATTCTGCTTGTGTTTTATAAGTAAAATTATGTTAAATAAGTAAAACTTATGTTATAAATGTCTTAAATGTCGTTTTCCCCGTGTTTTAAGCCTAATTCGTCCATTTTCAGGAGCCGCCCGGTCTCTTCGCGTAGGACAGTCACCTCCTCGTCATCGAGGTTTGTTTTCACCTCAAATTCACCTAAAATACTTTAAAAATAAGTAAATTTTAAAAACCAAAATATTTAAATTGAGCACTGGGTACGAAATCAGCGTTCAGCTCGGGTCCCGCAGCGATTCGCTTGTTTGCTCTGCAGCGGCCGGCTTTGAAATTGGCATGGTGCCACGTCCTTGTTTTGCTCCTGCCAAACCCGTTTCCACTTGTTTTTCGCGGGTTTTTGGACTTTAATTAGAATAATCGATTACTCCTCGACTACATTTTATATAAATTTGGCCCAGAAGCTCTAAATTGAGGAAAATCAAGCCGATTTTTGGATTTTCGAAATCCCACAGGGAATATAGCGCCTTTCGGAAAACAACTGGTTTCCAATGGTTTATAATCGACTTTTTAGTGTATTTTAATGCTATTTTGTTTATTTTTACCTAAAAATAACGATATTTTCCCCAGAATAGGATTGCTTTTTGAATTTTCGTAGTTTCTATTTGTAGCTCGAGTTTTTACCATTTTGGTTGAACTTAGAGCTTTATCAATCTAATATTCAAATATTATATTCATTTATGTTGTTTTCGCTATTTTAAAGGTCTAATTTTAGTTTAAATCCCCAGATCGTTTTAAAGGACAGTGTCAATTTAATTGGTTTTTTTTTAAAATTTTACTTTTTTAAATTTTCTTTTACAGAGCGTCTAATATTCAAATTAGCTACTCGCTTCGATATTTGGTACTTTTTATGGTCCCGAGACTATTTTTTGTGGGACTTATTCACTTTTTTTGCTCTGATGCAATTTTCCCGCTCTTTTTTCTCGAATCTTTTTTATTACTGGGCGGTATTGATTTTACCTTTAACATTTAACCGCCACAGTCCTTTAATAATTTACGTGCCGGGTCCAAAATTTTGGTTTTTGGTAAAAATTTTGGCTTTCTGTCTGTCAACCAAAATTGGTCCCATAAATTACCAACCACACGACCAAGGTTCGATCCCGGTCGGTGCACTTTTTTGTCTAATTTTAATAGACTTTAATGATAAATATTTACATATTTAAGTCATGTTAAAACGCATAAAAATTAATTGCATCAATTTTTTAAATTATTTTTAAAAAATTTTATGGACTAAAAATCCCTTTAGATTTTTGAGTTCCTTTTTTGTCGTTTCTATTTTTGTGTCGGATAAATTCAAAAAAAAAGGATTTTCCTAATGTTTTTAAAATTTTATAGACTTTTTTTTTATAATTTTTTATAATAATGATTTTCCTATAATTTTTTTTTCGAATTCTGCTGAGCTTTTTGACCCTCTGGAACCCGAAAGCTGCCTAGACTGCCACTGATAAACGATGTTCCACTGAAGACTTGTCAAAAGTTCCACGTCTTTAAGGATTTTAGACTTTTGGGTCCATCTGTTGGATATATCATTTAAAAGCACCGGGAATTCCTCATTCCTCCCCGTCTCGCGCCAATTAATTGAAGAAAGTCCAAAGTACCTTCCGGACTTTGCCCGAGAGCTGCCTGGGACAACTCCCATATTTTCCTGTTTATCCTCCTGGAGCAGGCGTGTTTCCTCCTCGTGGCTGACGCAGAAGCAGCAACTGCTCCAGGCTTCCGTGACGTGGGAGCTTTGATTGACCGCTGTTGCTGAAGACCCCACCCGGTAGAGTATAAATTGTCGAACACTGTGCCGCCGCACTCTTATTTGCCTAGTTGTGGCTCGGCGCTGTTGCGAGAATTTGGTCAAACAAATCTTTGCACTTCTCCGGGTCTGGCCACCGACTTCGTACTCGTTCCTGTACGAGATTCCTGGAATTTGAACTCTCATTTGACACCAATTCATGAAAAAAAGTTTTTAGGCCAAAAAAATTTGGTCCTACCCGAAAACGGCGCGAAAAATGGTCCAGAAGGGTTCGCACCCTCTCCACCCTTTGTTTTAAAATTCCAGAATTTAATGCTATTATAATTTCCTTAATTTTAAAGAATGGCTATATT
Source organism: Oscheius sp. G VE-2021 (assembly GCA_022343465.1). Lineage (NCBI taxonomy): Eukaryota > Metazoa > Nematoda > Chromadorea > Rhabditida > Rhabditidae > Oscheius > Oscheius sp. G VE-2021. The sequence goes on from JAJQXH010000013.1 coordinate 1,484,767, forward strand.
GCGCTGAAGAGTTTGCGTTTTTGGCTGAGGGCTTTTTGTCCATTTACGTCATTTTTTTTTTGAATTTTTTTTCTTCAAAAAGTGAGGTTTCGACTGAAATCCTACCTTCAGAAATATCCAATTTGTGGCGCTTCCGGTCATCCGATTTCCAATTTCTCACTGAAACCCTGTTTGAAAAGGTCTTGTTCGCTCACGGAAAATTCGCTCCTTTCGATTTTTTTTTCAGTTGTTCGGTGCAATTTTTCGTGGGCGGACGTCGACGGGTGCAGGGTATTTTTAAAGAAAACCCTATTTGCGTATAGACAAAAAATGATGGCTAGTGTTTAATAATTTCTATATTTTTTAAATTACAAAAAATACTAAATTTTTACCATTTATTTCAAAAACTACTTTTTCTGCATTTTACAATTTTTGGTCGGTTTTAACCTACAGCTTGCCTGCTTGTATCTCGCTCTAATTCGTTTATCCACGCGAACGAATCTCGATAATTGGCGTGTTCTGAGGGTTGTTGTGGCTGTTGACACCTGCCCCTTCCTCGTCAGGCTGTGTCAATAACGACGGAAATGGCGTAAAGGCAAAATTGGCGTTCTTCCGATGTACCGGTCATTTTTGATCCACCACCTCTTGCATAAAGGCAGCAGAGCCTACCGAAAACAGTAGCTCATCTCGTCAGAGTAGCACAAAATGCAAAAGTCGTAGTTTGATTGGCAGTTTCACTGCCTCAATAGACGCGCTGGAAATTTCCTCCAAATCCGCTTGACCTGGTCGCTTTGACGGTGATTTGTGATCATCTTTGGCTACAAACCGTCGTGATAAGCAAGTCCATCATCATCGGAAAGACGCCGCCCCACAATATGGCAGTGGACAAAGTCCTTCCCCAATTATAGGTTGTTTTGATAAGAACCACCCACATCTCTGCAAACGCACACTGTAAATGCGGGAAGTATCCATCAAATTACCAGTTTGTCCGGGTACTTTGTCCCGATTCGCGATGGGCGAGATGGCATGATTCCTTATCAAGTTCCGATCTCACGCGCCGACCTTCAACCGGCAGAGGGATGGCTTATGGCTTATCGTTTGTGTGGTCACTCGTGCTACCTGTGTGGTCCCCTGGTTTACAAAGGGCCCAACCTTTGGTCTCCGCAATGGCAGCAACCACCCCCGCGGATTAGCTGCCATTCTTCCTGTGCTGGTTCCTCCTCGAGCGGAGCTGGCCCAGGGGCTAGTTCTGTTAGATAGAACAAGAGATTGTCTTGTTGCTTTGGCACATTCCAAGCACCCAATTTCCATATGACGAAGGCTTGAAAACGAAGCCTCACCGGTTTCTTTGTGAAAAGCCTTGTTTAACCTCGTCTTTTTGTTCAGAAGTTCATAGTTTTCGATTGTAATCAGTTTTGGATCTTTCGATAATCGAAAGAAACAGTATGAAAAACCTCACTTTTAAAACTAGGCCCTTCCAACGTGGCTCAGAATCTATCCCTTTGAAAAATCTAATCCTGCTCGAAAAATATAACCCGGCTCGAAATATTGAAAAATAAGGTCTAGATAGACCTTTTTTTTCGTTTTTCCTCTCACTTCCCTTTAATTTTGGCTGGAATTCTATCAGAGTCTTCGTTTTTAAGTTAAAGAAGGGCTAGAACCGACCGTTTTTTCTAGTTCTGCTAGATCGAAAAAGGAAGAACCGTTGATTCTGGCAAGCCCTCCAAATCTTTTCGAGAATTTACAATTGGATAAAAGCCATCTGTTAGGATCAACAATCACCCCGCTCAGAACCTAATGAGAACTATTTTTATTCCACCGGTGGACGTACTTTTGGCTTTCAACCTTCAATTTTAACCTAAAGAATGGGTTTGCCCAGTCACTTCTGAAGGACCTGTAATTTTGATCCAGAAGCCTTTCTCCCTCGACTTGTTAAAAGATGGCGGAGACTTGGGAGATCATCGAAAAAAAACCCAAATACAAAACACATCAGAAATTTCGATGGAAATTGTCTCCTTTCAAAAGTCAACCATTTCCCGTTAAAACTACAAAATACAACAGACAGTGTCCTCGAAAAAGGAGCAAACCAAATTACCACCAACAAAACAGTCTCCCTGTCCTGACCGACCCTTGCCCTCTGTTCGCTGTAAGCAAGATAAGACGGCGTCATTTTCGTGGAGCAATGCAACATTCGGAAAATCCACGTATCTTTCACAGACACTTCCAAACCGCAACGTGCCCGTCGTCCTTGGCGAGAAGTTTCCTTCTTGCGGTGCGTTGCGAACCTAATTCGTCCGCTTTCCAAAGGGCGGGTCTCGCAGACGGTCTTCCTGTTTTCTCTCTCGCTTTGCTTGTCTTCCCCTGGTGCACTTTGGGACAGGCGATTGATTGGAAGGTCAGAGTATAAGCTCTAGACAGGTGGTTTTCTCTTTTTTGAAAGAGAAATAGACACCGAGAGGTCGTAAACCCGGTCACTCTTGTCCTTTGGAACGGCCTTGATCGCAACGTTTGCTCCGAATCACTCCACTTGTCGAATTTGGTCAATCTTTGCCTTATGTTTGTGTTCTTCCACATTTTTAATGCCAATTCTCAGAATACACAATCAAACTTCCAAAAGATGTGGGCCCAAAAGGACCTAGTTTGGCAATTGGAGACCCGAAAACATTCATTAGAATGTTACCAACGATCATGATCATATATACCTCTGGAGCTTAAACTCGTGGTTTGACCTTCGAAGGCGAAAGCTGCCTCGAAAAAAAGCCGTCCAAAAAGCAGATGCTTTGTTTGCAAAAAAAGCGCAAGATAATCGGAAATTTCAATCCCGGAAGTTGGATGTTTTAGTGGAATGAAGTGGAATGACCATCAAAGTCGAAAAAAGCGGTCCAAAAGCAGAATTACAAAAAAAAACAGAATCAAAGAAATGAAATCGTTTCGGAACCCAATTTACGAAACACCTTTGAACGATCCATGAAAGCGGTCTTTTCCAAAGCCTAACTGAAACTGATTGAGAGCAAGTGGTTTAAAAAGCGGAGAAAATCATTTTACACGTGATTTTTCGCTCCTGCACCATATTTGTCCGTGATCTCTGACGACTTTATCTTCTTCCTTAAACGGGAGAATCTATTTCATCTGAAACGGCTTTTCTGCCCATTTTCAGTGGATTTTCCCCATTTTTCGACGAGAAATTACCTCTCTTCTATTGCTTGTTAGAAATCTGTCCTTCAAAAGTTGCCTAGAAAATGATTCAGCTGTTTCCACCTTGGTACACCTCGGTACACCCTCCCTACATCCCATTTGGCCCTTCTCCAAAAACGAACGAAAACCCACAAATTACGCGGTAAGCTCTCCGCTAGAATGTGCTTCTTTTATCTTCTTCGCGGCGTCGAAGAACGCAACGTGGAACGCGAGCTTACTCTTGCAGACCGCCGGCCCTTATCAGCCGATCCTTTTCTTTTTGCCGACCTTCGTTTTCGACGTCTCTAGCTTTCTCTCTCCCTGGAGAGAGAGACAGAGTTCACTCTCACACGAACACACACTCCATTCCTCTAACCATCTCACTACCACACGCACACACATTCACACGCACTCTTTCCTCATCCAAAGCCCCTCTCAAAGGTACTGATTTGACCAGAAATGCATACATTTGATTGTTGCACAGTCATCTCTCCATCGCCTATTTTGGCTCCCTCCCTCTACCAATTCTCCCTCTATCCCCTCATCCACCAAACAAAGGCTTCTGAGCCTGCCCTCTCTCTCCATCTTTTCTTCTGACTCTCACAATCTGGTTCTATTTACAGACAGACAAAATGCTGAAGGATTCTGCCCAGTGGCTACAGTCGCAGGGACGGTGAGTTTTTGAGAGAGAAAGGACTTGTAAATGATCGTGGTGAAAATCTAAACGGGCCCCATTGAAGAGACTTTTGGCCAAATTTGGCCGACAGAGAGGCAGAAAAAGAGCGACACATCGAACAAATTTAATCCAATTAAATGCATGGCATTGGCCTTCCACTTGGCATCTTGTTTTAAAAACGGAGAACACTGCGCGTCGCAAAATTCAGATAATATCTTTGAATCATTTAAATTTTACAGCGTAAAGCTGTGTGACCAACCGTTATTTTGGTCCATTGTGTTAATTGGTATTTTGCACCATTCTGCCCCTTTGGCGAAGTGCTTGATGCTACAAATTGTCTACAAACTACAGCGTGTATTTGCATACTACACGTGTCGTTTGCCTAGCCGGAAACTGTGTTCGGTGGGCAAAAACAACACGAGCCCCTGTGATTCCTGATCGAGTACGGCTGTTTTGCCTCTCCTCTCACCGGCTATTTGCCCATTTACATTTCATAATACGCCGATGCCTTCGTTCCCCGCGAACGGTTGCCTTCCGTGAGTTGCAGTTCAAAATTGCCTTTTTGCATGAAATTCTAATTTCGAGACTTTAGCACCCAATAGACTTTTTATTTATTTTTTATTAAAATCATATGTAAAATTGGCAAAAACGTTGATTTTAGCTTGTAGAATTCAAAAGAAAGTTAAAATTGCGTTCCTATGACTCCTCCCTTTGAATGTTGCCTCTTTGAGGAGGCGCCAGACGGGAAATCACACCACTTTCTATTTCCAAATGATTCATGCCGTGTGTCAATAAAAAGCGGGCACCCGTATGGCATGACTCATGTCTTTTTACGCAGGTCACAACAGTATGATTGTGTTTCCTCTTTTAAGCAAACAAGTTGACTCAGGGCCATTGGCCTCTCTAGACCTTGTTTTTGTCCTCTTCGCGAGACGGAACCGGTTGCCTGATGGAATCCTGTGTGTGGTTGATTTCGTTAAGCAATTCCACCTGGTAGCTCTGCCCAGCGACCTCTGTTTTGTTCGAATTTTCCCGCTCCAGCCAAATTTATTGAAGAAACCAATTTCTTAGTAATATTGGATTTTTAGATCATTTGCTAAAGAAAAATCGACAAAATTTAACGGCGATTCCTTGGAATTCCCCAGTTTTCCCTTTGCAAAACGATATCTCACACCATTTGCAACCCTCAATCTCGTAAAACTCCTTCAGCTGTCAATTCCCTGTCAAGATTAGAGGTGATAATCTTCTTTTTATTAAGATTTTTATGGCAGTAAATTCTCTCTTCTTCATGTTTTATGCTCTGAAGAATGTGGAATGAGAGTAACAGCTGTGGGTGTTATGACGACGGGGGAGAGACAGGCACAGCGCAGTTTGTGAAATATGAGCATTTCTCTTGACTGTGTGTTTTTGTTTCCGGAAATCTGCTTCAAAGCGTCAATTTCTTGCTTAATTGGCCAATTTATAATTAATTGAATTTTTTATAATTATTTAATTTTTTTGTCTAACGTTTGACACGACAGGTCCCTGTTTGTTTCTCAAAGACAAAATTTAAAAAAAAACAAAGTTCGAGGTCCTAAAATTTAAATTTAAATTTCACCTGAAACTGACTTGTCGAACATTTTTGATTTCGAATTCTACTGAAAATTGTTTAAAAAAAGTTATTTTACTACTTTTCTTTAAATTGATCCCTCACGGATGCTTATTACCGTTCGTGTCAAGCTTTAATTTATCCTCGAAGAGTTATCGACATTTTTAAAAAAATTTCTTTTTGAATTCTTAAAACAAACCAGGCAACCGTCACGGTGGTTAACCACCCGGCCGCATTGAATTTTTCCCGATTCGTCAAGAAACTTCGAAATTCCTTGCGATGTGTCATGCATCGCCTGATTTATTATCGATTCAAATGCCGTCTTAAATGTATACGCCGGGTCCTTATACTACCACTCTCATTCCCAGACACCGTCTCCGAGACTGGTCAAAGATTTTGTTTTCATTCTTTGTTGTTTGGAATTCTAATCTTGTCTGACGTTTCATTTGCTTACCAAAGTGTTCTAGATAGTAGGAGAGACGTCAAAGTTTCTGTTTTCCGGTGAAATTGATAGTGGTAATCTCCTAAGGACAAAGTATTTAGGTATTTACATCTAACCTTTGAAGATGGTTTGAAGTTTAAAGACCTTAAACAATCTGATAATGACGTTTTACCCCTTAAAGTCTATAGAACCCCTGATAATTCTTCTCAATTTCAGCTCCGTGGTTGATTTCGTGGACCACACGCTCTCGCTCCACCCGCAACTTCCGCAGTACGTGTCTTTGGGAGCCGCAGCAGCCGCCGCCATGGGAGTCGGCTACTACCTCACTCAGGGCACCGACAGCAGCATCGGAAAGGTCAAGCCCCTCGTGGACCCCAACCGCCAGAGCGACGTCCTCCCCGTGAGTTTTTTTTCTCTTTTTTTTTCTTTTAATTCTTTTTTATCAGTTTGTGGCATACCTGGATATGATTTTGCCATGAAGCGGCTTTTAATTGCCAAAAAAGCAGGTTTGGAGGCCTTTGGTTTCCAAAAAGCGGCCTGCTGATATGGGTTATGACCAATCAAGTCGATTTTTGATCTACTGCGCCAGTTTTTTCTTTGTTTGTTAATTGGAGGTGATCGACGACGAAAGAGGCAGGAACAGGCGCCGATCGGAAGACCGCGTGTTCCCCGCTGAAAAGGCCGCTGAAAAAAGAAGGCGAAAGAAAGATGTTGCATTTTTCGCGGTGGTTTGGTGTAAACCGCCGGTGATTCGCGAGAGAGACCTTTGACCCCGTGCACAAATCAGAGATGCGGCGATTTTTTGTGGGAAGTGGAGCGCATGGCTCTAGTGCCTAAAATAATATTTGTTTTTAAAAGTTGAAAGGGCACCAAAATGAGCGAACTCCAGGATTTCGAAAGAAGTCCCTTGAATTTTGAATTTATACTCAATGTTATGGAACTTTTCAAATTTGTGTAAAAATACATATTCTAAAATGGCGTAAATGCGCAAATTTCGAAGAAAATTTCTTAATATTCCATAATTTCCAGCTATTGGGTCCGAAATTGTGGATACATGAAGTTTTAACGAAAGTTGAAATTTTTCAACAACTTAAACATTTCTGGATTCCCCAAATGCCAGAATACAAAAACGGGTCCTTTAAAAATAAATTTTAATATTTACCTTCTACGTCACCTTAAATGACGAAACAGCCAATTTTTAATTGGGGGGAAAGTTTCATAATTCCATGACTATTTTCCCTGTTAAATTTAGCTCCAGTGGATTTTTGGCGTAAACAGCCTTATTGCGAAATGTTACTCGACGTGTATTATGATTCAGAACAAATCTGGGGCTGTGAAACAGTTTCAAAGTTTTTTGGATTTTAGTTGTGAAATGATTATAATTCCCTCTCTTTGCAGGACGGCGCTCGTCAGACGGCCTACTTGAAGGGCGAGGCACCCCGTCCCTACCTCTTCGAAGATGCCCAAACCCTCTACCAGGCGGCCCGTCGTGGCGCCAGGATGTCCAACAACGGCCCGATGCTCGGCAGAAGGGTCAAACAGGGTGACGGATCAGAGCCCTACGTCTGGATCACTTACAAGGAGGTTTGTCTTTATTCTCTTTTTTTAAATACTTTTAATTTAATTTTCTTTTTTAAAATTATAAAATTATCATTTCCAGGTCATCGAGCGCGTCGACAACGTGTCCATCGCCTTCCGCGAGCTCGGAGTTCCCAAGGGAAATGAGGTCAACGTTGGAATCTACGCCAAGAACAGGCCCGAGGTGGGTATTTTTGAATTTAAAAAAATTTAATTTAAAAAATATTTAGAAAATAAATGAAATAATCCTTTCTTTTCAGTGGATCATCACGGAACTGGCCACCTACAACTTCTCGAACGTGATCGTGCCGATCTACGAGACGCTGGGATTCGAGGCCTGCGTCTTCATCCTCAACCAGACGGAGATGCCGTTGGCCGTGTGCGACGACGTGAAGAAGGCCATCGGCCTCCTCAAGTACAAGCCCTCCTGCCCCGCTCTGAAGACCCTGGTCGTCATGGAGCCCCTCACCGACGAACTGAAGGCCGCCGCCCGGGAACACGACGTGCGCGTGCTCACCTTCGACGAGCTGGAGGAGATTGGCCGCAACGCCGCCGAGAGGCCGCAGCACGAGGCGCCGAAGCCGGAAGACCTGGCCACCATCTGCTACACCTCCGGCACCACGGGCACTCCTAAAGGAGTGATGCTCACCCACGCCAACGTGATCGCCGACGGAGTGAGCATGGACTTTTTCAAGTACACTACGATCGTCAACACGGACGTGATGATCAGCTTCCTGCCGCTAGCCCACATGCTGGAGAGGGTCATCGAGAGTGTGTGCTTCATGATCGGAGCCAGAGTGGGATTCTACAGGGGAGACATACGCACCCTCGCCGATGACATCAAGGAGCTCAGGCCGACCGTCGTCCCCGTGGTTCCCAGGGTCCTCAACAGGCTCTACGATAAGGTTCGTTGGGTTTCTTCAGTTTTTAAAGCGGTCTGAGGCTGCCACGTGTGATTTTTAAAGGACTATTTTGACTGATTCTTTGATTAGATTGTCTAATGGATTCCTTTTCAGGTCATGTCGGAGGTGAACAAGTCCCATCTGAAGAAGATCCTATTCAACGTCGCCCTCATGTACAAGGCCCGCGAGATGAGCGGGTGAGTCCTCCCCTTTTCAACTTTTTTTAAAAAAAACTTTCCAACCTTTTTAACCCACCCTATTTAGATTCGTGATCCGCAACAACGGCTTCTTCGACAATCTGGTCTTCAAGAAGGTGCGCGAGGGAATGGGTGGCCGTGTGAAGCTGATGATCACCGGCTCGGCCCCTCTGGCCGAGAACGTGCTGACCTTTGTCCGAGCGGCGATGGGCTGCGTGGTGGTGGAGGGCTACGGCCAGACGGAGTGCGTGGCCGCCTGCACGGTCTCCATGGAGGGAGATGCGCTGGCCGGACACGTGGGAATGATCATCCCCTCCTGCCAGATCAAACTGGTCGACGTGCCCGAGTTGGGATACTTTGCCAAGGACGACGCTGGAGAGGTGAGGGAGCAGTCAATGGGCGGCCTTAGGTTGCCCCAAAGAGACCTTTTTATCAACTTGAAGGATAAAATAAGCCATTCTCTCTTTCCAGGTCTGCGTGAAGGGCCACATCGTGTTCAAGGGCTACTACAAGAACCCCGAGCAGACGGCCGAGGTCCTCGACAAGGACGGCTGGCTGCACACGGGAGACATTGGCCGCTGGACCAAGGAGGGAACCCTCAAGATAGTCGACCGCAAGAAGCACATCTTCAAGCTCTCCCAGGTGAGCAGGCGGCCTTAGCCTGCCACTGGCGGCCTCTTGTTTCTGATCAATTCCCTCCTTTCAGGGCGAGTACGTGGCTCCTGAGAAGATTGAGAACGTCTACTCGCGCTCGCAGTTCCTCGCCCAGTCCTTCGTCTACGGAGAGTCCCTGAAGACCTGCCTCATCGCCATAGTGGTTCCGGATGCTGAGGTGGGAATGCCTTCATGATGTCATAAAGGCTGAAGTTTAGGTACTCGTGCCCTACTGTAAGAAGGAGCTCGGATTGGAGGGAGACCTCGCCGAGTTGTGCGCCAACGAGGCCGTCAAGAAGGCCGTGCTCGACGACATGACGGCTGTCGGCAAGAAGGCCGGACTCTTCTCCTTCGAACAGGTAGGGGAACACACAGTCACACACATTCACACATCCACAGATTTAACTCTCTAACCCCTTATTCCAGGTCAAGGACATCTTCCTCTCCGCGGAGCCGTTCTCCATCGAAAACGACCTCCTGACGCCCACTCTGAAGAGCAAGCGACCGAAGCTGAAGGCCCACTTCGCCACCGAGCTGGCCGTCATGTACTCGACACAGAACTAAATCTCCACCCTCCGTGTTCTCATTGTCTCCCTCTTTCTTTCTTTCCACCCCCTGTCGCCATGCTCTTTTCAGCCTCCACCATGCGGGTCTCCACACAAAACATGCACTCTTCTCTCATTTCACACACACATAGCTCACATTGTGTACTAGTTTCGCCTTATTCTCTCGTTTTTTTTGTCTTTGGGTCCGCCCCCGCGCGTTTTACTCTTCCATTCTGTTGGAAATCCCTGTGATTTTAGTCTGTAATTCTTGTCTCGGATGTGTATCCACACACGAAGTACGCTTGATGGTCGTTTAAATTAATAATAAATATTTACGGAAATTCGATCATGTGAGGGGGACGACTTTGTTGAAGAAGCGGGAGAAGACGACTCTTCGGACTTCGTTACGGTAGTCGGCACTGAAAGGGGGGGTCATTGAATGACGCTAAACTTTATTTTCCTTTTTCAAGCCATTTTTAACTAGGGTTTTCACAAATTCTTAAGATGTTGGACAATTTTCAATGACAATTAGGACTTCTAAGATGTTCTTGCCTGAGAAATACACCCAACTCAGTTTTGACGCAAAAAAAACATCATCACTCATTTTCCTTATATATTTTTTGGGGAAAAGTGATTACTCTATGCGGTGAGACTACCCTTGCCGAGGCAACCGATCTCGTACGGGTGTGAAACTCGCGGCGCCACCATGTCAGACAACCAGAGTTTTCTGCGTCTTTTCAGGCGGGAACATTGAAAATTCGAAAGTGACAACCAAAAATCGATAATCGATGGATTGGATGGACGCGTAAACACCGTGCACGTAGTTCGTTAAAATACCGGTTTTCCACAAGTTCCCGCCTAGAATGGCCAAAAATTACTTTTCTGATGCAGATTTCTCCAAAACTATGCATTTTAATTTGAAAGTGTTATGTATTTTCTTAAATAATTTTTCAAGATTTTTAATTTGAGATTAGGTCAAAAAAGGTCCTTGGCGGTCCCTTCAAGTTCAGGCTTTATCATTTGGTAGCCCTTCGCTTGTAGTTTCTCTATGGGAAATGGCTGTTAAACTTTTTTTTACCGTTTACAAGCCAAAAAGGTGAATTTTTCAACCTGACCGCTACGGAACTGCGCCGCATCATGGTCCCGCCGCGATCGTGGCACCGACAACAGGACAACCCTGCAGCAAACGGCAGACCAACAGAATTTCAAATTCATTTGCTATGTCTTTAAAACGCAATAAATAGAAAAAGCAATGTAATTTTTCAAAGTTTTAGTTTAAACTAACCAAACAAGCAACTTTCTGTTTTTCCCCATTTTTCCAAACAAATAAATCTACCTGAAAGTATAGAAAACGAAAAAGTTGCAGGTGATGGCTCCATTGATAGCCACTCCTCCATAGAGAAGAAGCGTCTGATGGGTACTGGGTGATATCGGTATGATATAGGCAATGTTAACCAAAACAATGGAGAACAACCAACAACAGAATAAAATAAATACACTGACACTGATTGATTTGAATACGGAGCGGAATCGCTCATCTGAAGATTTTTTACAAACATACTTTAAATTTTTTTTACAAATTAATTAAAATTTTTAAAATCTGCTTACTTGCTCCCTTTTTCCTCAAAACTAAGACCACTCCAAAGTAGACAATGGCCACCATTGGGTAAAGGAAAAAGGTGACTTTTCCAAAGAATCGAAAATCGTCTCCCACAGAAGTTGTGATGTTACATGGTATTAAACTAAAAATAATATTAATAAATATCTAAATTTTGAAATACCCATCACATCGATTACTGAAGGCTGCAGTAATTTCAGCAGTCACAATGCAAATGGGGAAAATCATAAGGACGGTGAGATATTTGGCCTTCGACCGCCTTTGGTAGCTTGAAAAATGGGAATTTCAGTTTTAAATTGAAAAAAAACCTATAGGGAAAAGTAACAGCGATAAATCGATCGATGGCTAGAGCTAATAAGAGAGGGGCACAGAAGAAGGCACCGAGCATGGGAAGGAGCATAATGTAGAAACAGGTGACTTGAGGGATCAATGCTGAAGGTAAGTTATATGAGTCTGGCTCTCTCTCTCTCTATCTCTCCCTCTCTCTCTCTCTGTTAACTAACTTCCTCTGAATGCAAATTCAATCAAAGTGAAGTGACCACAAACATGAACGATGTCTGCCAAACATAAAAACGTAATCAGGTAGTGGCAGGTGGTGCGAAGTGTCCTGAAACAGATATTCATAAATCTGTTTCTCTCTCTCTCTCTCGCTTTTTTCTCTCTCGAGCACAAAATAGGAAAATAACTTCTTCTTTGCAAAACACACGCTTCCATTTTGTAAGTCTCTTTTTTCTTTTTGCCTTTTTGATCAAAACCCGTCAAGGTTTTTGTTGTTGATAAAATAAGTTTTTTTTAAGAAATCTAACTTTTTAGACTCCATATCCCATTATTTTAACTGATCAGTCTGACGAACACCCATCTTTCACAAGTTTCACAAAGTTCAAAAAGATAGACTGAAAGTTTATTGGTCCCAAATCTACACTAAATGATTGATCCTGGTTCAAAGAACTCCTCCCAGAAGGTTTCCCACTTGAAGTCCCCCAAGTAGGCCTCCTTGTCCTCCGAGACCTCCAAGCAGGCCGTGTTGGCCACCCAGAAGGCCTCCCACAAGTCCCTGTTGGCCAAGCACGTCGTTGAGGAGATTGGGGACAAGTCCCTGTTGTCCAAGGAGGGGATCCACGATTCCTCCAAGGAGGTTTCCTCCAAGCAGATTGCCTCCTAGACCTCCCAGAAGGTCCTTCTGTCCATGAAGAGGGAGGGCCACAACCGCCTGGTTCACGGTTCCACTGAGGTCGGGGACCCACTTGGTTAGACCACCCACAGTCTTGGTGATGTCTCCAAGAGGGAGGGCCTTTGAAAGGTCAGGGATTTGAGGGCTGAGGCCTCCAACTGCCTTGTTCACATCGTTAAATGGCTCAACGACTGAAAAAAGTTTCTTCAATATCTCAGGACCTAAAACAAACTTTGCAGAGTCCTCAAGTGAGGTTCAATTACGTGGATCCAAGGGTTCTGCTCAATTTGGTGATTTCTCAACTGATTTAACGAAGCTGAGCTCACAGAAAGAGCCAAAGCGAAGAAAAGAAAAAGAAGAATCAAAAGCATTGTTGTGATCACAGGCTACCAGATTGGAGTACAGACGGTACTTTTATTGTTCAAACTTATCAGAAGCAGAGGCTGTTGTTGATTGCCATTCAACGGGCCTTTGATAAGAACTGTTTTGGTAGCCGTGGCTACTGCAGTAGTTAAGAGAAAGAGACTTCGATGTTTAAATGCTTCGATTTCTAGAAATCTGCATCTGAAATGCCATTTTAAGCCATTCCAGGCAGGCACTGTGGATAACTGGCATTTTAACGAACTACGTGCACGGTGTTTACGCGTCATTCCAATCCATCAGTTTATCGACTTTTTGGTCGTCACTTTTCAATGTTCCTGCCTGAAAAGACGCAGAAAACTCTGGTTGTCTGACATGGTAGTACCGCGAGTTTCACACCCATACGAGATCGGCGGCCGCTGTTAGAGTAGTCCCGCTGCATACAGTAATGAGTACATAGGGCTTGCAGGCCGTCTATTGAACCCCAACAAAGGTAATCTCTCTCTCTCTCTCTCTCTCTCTCTCTCTTTCTCTCTCTCTCTCTCTCTCTCTCTCTCTCTGCCCCTTGCTGAACACATTCCCAAAATAGTCCTTATCAGCCACTGCCAGCGTACCCAAAACAGCTTACTTCTGATAACTCTCCCTATAAAAGGAGGCCCTCCACTTGGTTTCTATCCATTGCAATGCATCGAAAACTCCTCTTCCTCGCCTTTGCTCTCGCTGTCAGCTCCCTTCCCTTCAACCAACAATGGCAGAATCAACAGTGGCAGAACCAGGGACAGCAGAACTTCAGGAACCGCCAGCTTCTGCATTTGAGGGCTCTTAAGGAGGCCCAAGGTGATTTAAATTGATGAGACAAACTGAAACAGGCCGTTTCAGACGCTGTGGATGCCTCAAACGCCGTGGCTGCTGTGCAAAACGCAAATCTTCCAGATGTGGCCAAGGTTGTTCCCTCTCTCCCCATTTCAGACTTAACCAAAGCAGGCCTCAGCCCTCAAATCCCTGACCTTTCAAAGGCCCTCCCTCTTGAAGACCTCACCCAGACTGTGGGTGGTCTAACCAAGTGGGTGCCCGACCTCAGTGGAACCGTGAACCAGGCGGTTGGGGCCCTCCCTCTTCATGGACAGAAGGACCTTCTGGGAGGTCTAGGAGGCAATCTGCTTGGAGGAAACCTCCTTGGAGGAATCGTGGATCCCCTCCTTGGACAACAGGGACTTGTCCCCAATCTCCTCAACGACGTGCTTGGCCAACAGGGACTTGTGGGAGGCCTTCTGGGTGGCCAACACGGCCTGCTTGGAGGTCTCGGAGGACAAGGAGGCCTACTTGGGGGACTTCAAGTGGGAAACCTTCTGGGAGGAGTTCTTTGAACCTGCATCAATCATTATTTGGGAGCAATAAACTTTCAGTCTATCTTTTGAACTTTTGAATTTTTTTGAACTTGGAAGATTCGATCAGATGGCACACTTGTCCCCCAGACATCAGATAAAGTTAAGGTGCAAAAGATCAGTGAATGAATTGGTTTTTGAAAAACTACCAGTTTTTCAGTGGATCGAAATTTAGAACTTAAGACGCTTTTGAGGAATAAAGACATTCACCGAGGAGTGTTTATATGAGCTCAAACATACTTTTTGAAAATCATTTGGTTCAAAGAAATAATCTTAGAGACACTTTGAAGAAAATCGTAATTTCAAATTTTGACGCGCCGCGGCGCGCCGCGCGGGTTACTGTAGCTTTGGGGAACTGGATTTTCAAGGGTCATGTGATATATCGTTCGATGCCAACTTGCATTTAGAACAATTTTGTTAACCTAGTTAACATTGATATCTCTGTTAGGAAACCAGATATATCCAATCCTTTTCACTCGACGTCTTAAAATTTTTTTCACAAAAAAGTTATTTAAAATTAAAATTGGAATTGCGTATCTGGAATTTTTTGATATGTTGTAAAGCATCAATAAAACCATACGATCAAAAGTTGATGGGCCCCAGATAGCTTTAGACACTAAAAACGCGGAAAACAGGTGTCGTTTTGACTGCAAAAATTTTCACTTAATTTTATCCGAAAAAAAAATTTGCGTCAGAACTTCCTGGAAACGCTTTATATATTGTTTTTATAATATATAAAAATTTACCAGTAAATCTCAGACATTTTGAACGGAACTCAACGAAACAGTTGTGATCACAAGGCACAAAGAGTGTGCCTTGCGCTAAAGAAATTTCTTCAAAGATTTGCCCCCGACCATCAGATATGGGAACATCAGACACAGACGATTGTGCTTTGTACAGGAATCTGATCCTCGCGGTGTTTAAAATAGCTTTTCTGATTGGAGGATGGCCCTTTTGTAAATTTT
>JAJQXH010000013.1:1505000-1530000 GCA_022343465.1 Oscheius sp. G VE-2021
TATAAAAGGAAGTGCGTCACTTTCTGAATTCATTTCAACTTCTCTTTGAAGCTTCTGAAAAGATGAAATAGAATTTTTGGCTTCTTTATAAGAAGAGGAATGGAAAGAACGCTCTGGAAGTAGACGAATAGAATTCAGATGAAGTGTCTGCCCGAATTCAGCTGTGTTTGGCAAAAGCGTTGCACGTTTGAATAAACTAAAATTTCGTTGAAAACAAAAGGAATAGAGGCAGGAATGCCATGAAAAGAAATCGTAGGAAATTGCTATTCATTCATTGTTTTTGGAATCTGAATCATATGTGAAGCAGAAAAAACAAGTGTTCATGTACTTTGATAGCCAATAACATATAGTTTTTTAGAAGCAGAGGTGACTCTTCCCCCCCCCCCCCCCGAACCCCTTCTCAAAACATCTGTCTCAGTTAAATTGGCCTCGAAATGTTGTTATGGGGTGAATCCGGCGCGCCGCTGCCGATCTCGTACGGGTGTGAAACACGCAGCGCTACCATGCCAGACAACCAGAGTTTTCTGCGTCTTTTCAGGCGGGAACATTGAAAATTCGAAAGTGACCAAAAAGTTGATAAAACCATGGATTGGAGGGCGCGTAAACACCGTGCACGTAGTTCGTTAAAATGCCGGTTATCCACAGGTGCCCGCCTGGAATGGCCAAAAATGGCATTTCAGATGCAGATTTCTCAAAAACGACGCAATTTAACCCCAAACTGTTATATATTTTATATAGTAACTTTTAAAGGCAAAATAAAAATGGTTCCTACAAAAAAAATCGGATCGTTCCCTCCGAAATATGTAAAAGAGCCAGTTGACCAAAGAATGCCTCAATTGCTATGTTTCAACAAGTATATGGGCAGTTTTTTGTTATTAATCATTCATTGTTTTTCGAAAACCTACTCATTCGTCATAGAAAAAAACATAGAATAACATGTACTTTCATGACAAAATGGGGAACTTCCGAGGACAATTTTTTGTGACAATTTTTAAGTACTTCGCTTTAAACAAAGCACAAAACTGAGGGTTTGATGAATTCAACTTAAATACGCTTGTTTTTAATTAATGTTTTTCAGATCATATAATTCACAAAATACATTTTACAAGAATTTTATTAAGGATGAGTGATCACGAAAAGAATACATATGTAAGAATGTAGTATCTAAAGGATCATGTGTCCTTATAGGATAAAATTTGTCCGTCTAGACGAAAGAAATGAAGATTTCAGTCAACAACGATTTTTCAAGCGGGGGAAGGCCAAAATAAGCAACATTTTAAATATTTATGCAACCATCTATGGAATGCAGTTCAGAGACTCGGAAGCCGAAATTCAGTGGAGCAAGAAGGGTTTAACAATCAAATGAAAAATGGGGGGGGGGGGGGAAGGACCGCGTAAAAATAATTTTTTGATTTTGCAATAAAAGCCTAGATCTCATTCCCAGGATTCCGAAAAATACCACTTTTACCCATTTTGGATCAAAATGAACCGATAGGAGTGCTTGAAATTTTGGGGAAATTGTGATTCGAATTGCCGCCAACTCTGCGTGTCCCCATTTCCCATACTCTCTCGCCCACTCTAGCCGTGTTTTCGTGCGGCAAACGCGTAAAACGGCCGTGTAAAGGCGCCCCTTTTGCAGGGCAAATCATATAAAAGGGGTTATGTTTCAGAATAGGGGAAACAACATCTATTCGATGAAACTATTATAAATATATTTTGAAAAATCAATTTTACGAGGTTCTTCCCCTTTAAACAGGAAGTTTTGACTTTGAGGGAAAAGTATTTAAAAGGGCAATCAGGATGAATTATAATTTTCTCTTATTCTGTTGATACAAAACCTACATAAACCAAAAAAAAAACTATTGTGTGAGTTGAAAATGTCTCGTTAGTTAAATATCAAATCTCAGTGTCCAAATAAGACTTTTGCAGTAGACGGCGATTGTTTTCAAGTCAAAGACCTATTGCAACTTAGGCTCCTTTTAAAGTTAACATTCATGAAGTGGCAAGATAAAATTTTGAATTTTGAAGTAAATGGTTCTCACATGACTATTTAACAGTTGCCAGTGCAGTCCCAAATTAAAGTTACAGTGCGTGGGATGCACAATTAATCGCAGTAACACTTTCAAAAGTTTGAATTTTGATTCCGCACTTTCAATAATTGCAAGTCTGCGTTGAAAGCTCATTGTAAAGAAAAGCAGTTGATTAGCCATGTATTTGAAAAGGAGGCTTTATAAAGATTACAAAATTACAACACCAGAACTGCCATTGCCCGGTTGTATTTTCTTCTTCCACAATTTGAAAAACGCATTTCGATAATCGGAACTGAAAAATGCATTTAAAACAGTGAAAAAATTAAACCTGAATTTGTAACAAACAAAGAAATTTGAAGAAATAGTTGCATTGATGAGAATTCCGACATAAGGAATATAGACTATTAATTCTTCACCTTATCACCTTAAATTTTCTGGCTTTCTCTCTCTCTCTCTCTCTCTCTCTCTCTCTCTCTCTCTCTTCTCTCTCTCTCTCCTCTCTCTCCTCTCTCTTCTCTCTCTCTCTCTCTCTCTCTCTCTTCTCTCTCTCTCTCACTCTCTCTCTCTCTCTCTCTCTCTCTCTCTCTCTCTCTCTCTCTCTCTCTCTCTCTCTCTCTCTCTCTCTCTCTCTCTCTCTCTCTCTCTCTCTCTCTCTCTCTCTCTCTCTCTCTCTCTCTCTCTCTCTCTCTCTCTCTCCTCTCTCTCCTCTCTCTTCTCTCTCTCTCTCTCTCTCTTCTCTCTCTCTCTCTCTCTCTCTCTCTCTCTCTCTCTCTGAACCTGATATTCCACAAATCACAAAAATCTGCAGTATGAGCGAAGCGCAAAGCCACCCAACTATATACATAAGAGTTATAACGGTAAGTGGTCTCATAGAAATATTCAATGGATTATTAGCATCTGCATAAACCTAGTTATTTTAAGTTCTTAACTAACCCGTTTTCTTTAGGTAAAGAAAAATCCAACAAATGACATACGTAGTCACTGTCACTGCGTAAAACACCAAGTTTGCAGTATTCATAATATCGAGTGAGGCTGGTGGGAAAAATCCCAGAATGTATGTTATACAAAGACTACGTCTGGTAAGCAATCTATTTTCATCTTTTCAGCTCACCCGTCTGAATTCTGATTGAAGTATACGTGTAAAATGATGAAGGTAGCGTAGATTGTTGGAAGGAACAACATAAAAGTTATATATGGAATTGTATGACTTGTCAGGCGATTGTAGCTAAAAAAAGAAAGATATTCGAAACAAACAAAAACCGACACAATGGGAAAAGTGATAGAAATGAGGCGGTCACACCCAATTGATAAACAAAGTGGAGTGGAAAAAAGCATACCGGCAACAGGAACAAGGTAATGGAAGAAACAATCTCTGAAAAGAGTGAGTGAGCGTGAGTGTGTGTGCATGTGTTTGCATGTGTGTGTGAGAGTGTGAATCTGTGTGAATGTGTGAATGTGTGAATGTGTGAGTGGGTGTGTGGGTGTGTGAGTGTGTGCATGTGTGAATGTGTGAGTGTGAGTGGGTGTGTAGTTGAGTGGGTTGTGAGTGTGTGTATGTGTGCATGTGCGTGTGAGAGTGTGAATCTGTGTGAAGGGTGAGAAAATGATTGAGTGTGTTAGTATGTAAGTGTGTATGTGTGCGTGTGTGGGTATTTGTGTGTGTGCATGTGAGTGTATGTGCGTGTGAGAGTGTGAGTGAATGAGTGAATGTGTGAATGTGTGAGTGTGCGTGTGTGGTGTGTGTGAGTGTGTGAGCGTGTGAGAGTGTGAATATGTGTGAATAGTGTGTGCCTGAATTAGTGAGTGAATGAGTGAGTGTGTGAGTGTGTGAATGTGAGTGATGCCTCCCGTTTGTTCCACAAATAAATGTTTGGAAGCAACGAAATAAGCAAAGACAAAATGTCCAGTTTGATGAAAAACATCAGCTACGGCTAATATTGCTAACAGGATATAGCATGGCCCTCGCACGTGCCTAAAATCGACAAGAAAAGCAAAAGTTTTTGAAAACATTTTATTCTAACATACCTTGTAGCCAATGCTATCTGTAAATTCCCAGATATTCCAATAATGGAAACAATCAAGGTAATGACAGCTGATGGAATCACAAAGTAAAGAGAATCATCGAGAGAGGCCATTAGGATCGTTGTGCAGTTGTTTTTCTCTGAAATGGTTTCAGCGGCAATAATATTGAATATAGCTACAAAATGTCAAAAGAGACACGAAAACAGTTTAACATGTGGTCTGCGCCAGACGGAAACAAAAAAGAAGTAAAACAAAGACGGTGGGAATGGCACGTGGTTAGAAATTGTTAGGAACAAGTGTCACACAGTTACATACATACACATCCGCACACGTGCACACGTGCACTCACGCTTAGCCTTACATACACATGACTATACACACTCACGTACACACATACACACGCACGCACACACACATGCACACACACTCAAATTCACTCACTCTCTCTCTCTCACACACACACATTTACACTTACACACACATGCGCACATACGCACATTCACACACTCGCACACTCTCACACTCACACACTTTCACACTCACACATACTCACATTCACACACCACGCACACGTAAACAGACATGTACTTTTTATTTAATCTCTTTATTACTTTGTCACTTTCACCCTGTAACAGTGAAAATAGAAAAAGTCCCATTGCTGACTTTCTTCTTCTTCCACAATTCCTTGAACGCTCTTCTATAGTCCGAACTAAATCAAACAATTTTCCATTTTCAAAACTGTTCGAAAACCTAAATTTCCGGAAAACGAAGTAGTTCAAGGTGATGGTGAGGTTAACAAGAATACCGTTGTAAGGAACGTAGAGGAGTAGCCGAGTGCCTAAAGATTCAATAAAAACAATCATTGAATTAAAACAAACTATCAATTCCCAACAAGATGAGAATTTTCAGACCAACTGCTGAACTGAGCCAACCAACAATTAAGAGCAGTGTGATTACTGTCAATGGTCGCATTGTTTTCCTCAAAGGGTTGTTGGCGCCTAGAGAAAACGAAAAATTATACAAATTGTATTTATGATAACCTGTTTTCTTCCAATAAATAGTTACCCAGCAGCCAAGGTAAACACTGATTGAGAGGGTGTAGAAAGAGCCGGAAAAGGTGTTCATTAGGTCGAGGGTGGGTATTGGGAAGAAACCAATTAGGAATGAAGGAGAGAGACTGAAATGTTAAATTGAATGTAACATTCACACGTTCACACGTTCACATTCACACGTTCACACTCACACGTTCACACTCATACGTTCACAGTCATGCGTTCAATAGTTTACACTCACACGTTCACACATTTACACTTACACGCTCAAACTCACAGTCACACGTTCACACGTTCACATTTACACGTTAATATGTTTACACTCACATGTTCACACATTTACACTCACATGTTCATACATTTACACTCACACGTTCACGCGTTCACACTCACAGTCATAGTCAGAGTCACACGTTCACACTCACACTTACATGTTCACACGTTCACACGTTCACATTCACACGTTAATATGTTTACACCCTCATGTTCACACATTTACACTCACACGTTCACACTCACACACTCACACGTTCACACTCACAGCCACAGTCAGAGTCACACGTTCACACTCACACTCACATGTTCACACGTTCACACGTTCACACTCACAGTCACAGTCAGAGTCACACGTTCACACTTTCACTCACATTCACAATCACATGTTCACACGTTCACGCGTTCACACTCACACTCACACTCATAGAACTTACCTGCCAGATGTGTGTTTCATATGCAAATACACATGTACTATCAGAGAAACAGTGAGTGCAGTTGTCACAAAGAGCACACACGCAACGTAAGCCCCTATGTTTCGTGCAAATCGTTTGTACCTAAATAAATATAGGTATTAAAAAGGAAACTAACGCCAAGGGAAACATCATGCTGAAGAGACGATCCAGTGCTATAGCGAGAGTAATGAAAATTGCATGGAGGAGCCCGAATGCGGGAAGAAGGAATAGGTAGAAACAAGTTCTGAAATAGAACGAATGAGGTTTTTGATGTTAAACTGACTTTTCTGGGATGAAGAGCCGATGGGTTATCACGAAGTATGGAAAGACCAAATGAGCTGACTGATGAGCAATATCATCCAGTGCGAGAATTGCCATAAAGATGTTGCAGGGACTTCGCATGTATCTGAATTGATGTCTTTATTGTTCTCTCTCTCTCTCTCTCTCTCTTTCTTTCCCTCTCTCAACCAAACCTAAACTTCACAGCCATGGCCACATGAAAATTCCCAATTATCCCAATAACTGACAAAGAAGACAGAATCACAGCCGAAGGAATGCAGAATCGAAACTCCTCAGCACCCATAACTGACATAGCTTGCCTAACAATTGCTATTGAAACCAGCAGTAATGCAAGAAATGAGAGATTAAGTAGAAATCACTAAGATCGACAACAAATCAAGTACCAATACAAAACATTTTCTCTTTTACCAATAAAGCTTATACAATAACTAAACTAATTATCTTTGAAATCAAAAACATTATTGAGTTCACTAGAGCAACTTTCAAAGATCTTTTGGTTTAGAAGGCCAGGCGCAAACAAAATTGGTGGACATGTGAGTAGTTAATTTATGTTTTTGAAACAGTTGTAAATGATAGTTTGAAGAAAAGCGGAACAATTACGGAAAGCTACAGACAATGACGTTGACAAAAAGAGATGGTTTGATCAGCTGCTTGGCCTGTTTTAAACAAATTAAAGATTGATTTTTTTGGCAATGTCCTCATTTGAAAAAAATAAAAGTGTTTGCATAGGCTGTCCACTTCATTTTGGGACTTTTAGGTCATCTTTTTTTTCGGACCCTGGTTATGGTAACTGGCTATGGGCTACTGTAACTTGGCTCAAACTAAAAAGGTAGCGGATTTTTTGTTCAGTTCGAAACGATTGCATGTAAGCGAAATTTTACGAGGAATTCAGTGGAGATATTCATTTTTCGCTGTCACCTATTTTACAGTTTTGAGGACCGAAACTAAAAATAGTAATATGTGTCGCCGTTTCCGTAAGGAACGTTGAATTAAAAACAGAATCTGGTTATATTTACGTTAAAGAGAACTCAGCCAGAACTACTGATTGAAGGTCCCATTATTAAGCGCCCTCTGTTGCTAATGATACCGTATACCCCGAAGCCCGCGCACTGAAGCAATTCAAACGCACCAGTCGAGGCTGTGCGCTGACGCAGAACGGTTGGTTCTCTGTTGAATTGCTGATGGTTTTCCTGCTAAATTGTAAGAGTGGTGTTTACTGGTAATTCTCGCCACTTTGGACAACTTAAATTGTGTAAATCTGATTTAACCCGTGAGATCTCCAATCTCACAGGTCCTAGGCTTATGACTTATGGCAGTTGACCCTTGGGGAAAATGTTCCGTTGTTCCGTTGCTCATTCTTCCATTTCAGATCTGCTCTACTGATGTTCTGTGGAAGACTGATGCATTTCTGAAGCCTGCTGTCCTGCATCGACCCGTGATGCTGGTCACCTGCCGGATCGCCGCCCATTGCTGTCTGTTATCCGATAGGTTTTTTTTAAGAGAGCCAAAAACCTGAAAAAAAACTCACATACGCATGATCTCACGTTTTTAAAAGTGACAATATGATTTTAGGTCAATTAGTAACGTTTTTCACCAAAAAAATATATGGCAGCTATCCTTTTAAAATTTGGTTGAGATTGAGCCAAGTTACCGTAACCCATGGTCAGTTACCGTGACCCTAGTCCGAACACTGAAGATGACCTAAAAGTCTCAAAAAATCATATTTGATGTTTCAGCCAACTCTGGGTGTCTCACTTCCCCACACTCTCTCGCCCACTATAGCCGTATTTTCGTGCGGCAAATGCCATATTCGGTGGTGCAAACGCGCCCCTTTTGCAGGCCAAATCATCTAAAATGGATTTGTTTCAAAATCGTGGAAACGATATTTTTTCAATGAAGGATTGTAAAGAGACTTTGAAAAATCAATTTTACGAGGTCTCCCCTTAACAGATTTATTATTAAACAATAATTTTGCTTGGCGATACTACAGACGCTGCATTTGCTCCAGTAGACACACTGGAAATCTTCTTCTTCCAAATCTCCTTGAATGCCCTTCTATAATCAGAACTAAAAAAATTCAATTGAAATGGATTCTTTGGTTTTGGTAGCAACCTGAATTTCCTTAGAATAAAGTAATTCGCTGCAACTCCAACATTCACAGGTATCGCCATGTATGCCATGAGGACAATTATGGTTGACCCTGGGGATACCAGAAACATAGCAATTTTGAATGCCAAAATAGTTGAAAGCCATGTAAAAACTTGAAAAATGATAATTACAACGAGAGGTTTCATGGTTTTTTTTAAAGTCTTATTGTTATCTGATTTTTTACAGTAAACGACTATTAAACATGAAGCATAAATACCAAAAATAAAAGCGTAAATGATAATGAGCGTTGTATTCATTAGGCCGTGGGTCTCAGGAGGAAAAAAACCGGGTAGAAGTGTCATAGTGAGACTGAAATTGAGAGAGGAAAATTAAAATTCAGGGCGTGTGTATGTGTGAGTGTGTGTGAGAGCACGTGTGTACGCGTGGGTAAGTGTTTTTGCGTGTGTGAGGGGATGTGTATGTGTGAATGTGTGAGTTCGTGTATGTATGAGTGACCGCGTGAACAAGTTTTAACTAACTTTTCTGACGATGTACCCAATTTCCAAAAAGCGTGGCCAATAATGGCCAAAGAATAGATTGAAGGTATCAAAACCATTGCAGAAACATACGTCACTGTTTTTCTACTGATGTTTTTATAGCTGAAATCCAAGATAAACAAAAAAGATTGAAGACATACGTAAATGGGAAAAATATTCCGAGCAAACGATCCAACCCTATTGAAAGGGTCATGGGAGCTGAATGGAGCATAAAAAAGATAGGAACCAGGTAGAGGTAGAATATTGTTCTGAACATTGTTTAGGGTTTAAACAAAGAAAAACCTGTGATTGTAGTAAATATGACCTCGAATTACAAAATAAAAATAAATAAAATGCCCTGATTGATGACACATGTCGTCAATTGCAAGTAAAGCTAAGAGAATGTTGCAAGGGGTGCGGATGAATCTAAAAACAATCTGCCTTTGCATCAATAACTTTCTCTCTCTCTCTCTCTCTCTCTCTCTCTCATTGTCTGTCTCTGTTTCAGTCTGTATGTCTGTCTTTCTTTCTGTCTCTGTATTTCTGTTGAACCTACTTAAACCTCGTAGCATACGCTACATGAAAATTTCCAACAATACCAACTACCGTTACTAACATAAATAACCCAGCGACCGGATAAATGTAAGGAAGTAGGTCTGCAGACATGATATTGTGTGAATGAATTTTGATTGTTTTGACTTTATTTTTAAAACTAGCCAGGTGCTGGTTTTTCGTCTTTGTCTGGTTGGAAATCTCAAATACTTGTAGACCAAGCACCGAAAAAGATATTTTTGACAATAAAAGATGAAAATGGCAGTGAAACGGTTAAGACCACTGAAGACGTCTGACGTTTACTCTCTCTCTCTCTTTCATTCTTTCTTTCTTTCTCTCATTCTCTCTTGTTTTTAATGTGTTTTGTCGCAGCCTAACCCCTCTTCTCAAAGGGATTAATACCCACGCATAACCTGCGCCAAGTCCTCGCATAGGAACTTGGTTGCTCGCTAACCTCTGGAGAAGCACCACGCGGACGGTGATAAACGCACGATGGTCTTAGACATGTTACACGTTTCGGATGTTCCTTCCAGCCAACGGATGACTAATGAACATAACACATTCTTCTGATTACTAACAGTATAGCAGGTCAACATGGCCGACACATAACATGATGGTAACATAACTCTCTCCACTAGGAGGATTGTAGAAGATGGCTCGGGCACAGCGGGTACGATGAGAATCGGACACAGCTGGCACTGGGAGACAACGGCCATGGGCTAGAGAAAGAGAGCTGTGCGGAGTTGGTCTGAAACCGGTGTCTTACGACAGATCTCGGGAAATACCACCGGAGGTGTGTCTACAGCTAAGCTGTTTTCCTGGACTAGACCGGTGGTTCTCGCCGTAGCGGATTGGTAATGCCCCTATTGTGCTTGCCGGGGATTCGGCTGAGTGGGGAAGGCCATGATGGCCGACCGTGATTCACTCTAGACGGATTCCCGAGTGCGGACCGCACTTGGGCAGAGCCACTGTCCGTCTGCGCACCGTTCTATGCCGGAGCAGCGATGCGACTGCGAGAGTAAGGGGCGTGGCCTTGGCGCTGCGTCCGGGCGTGAGGTTTCGCACCCGCCCTTTCGGCTTACACGCACAGGAATATTCCTGGGCTTACCGTAATCTATGACCTGGGAGTATAGTCGGGGAATTCAACCCTCTGGAATAGGGGATTTCCGCGACATGTTTACAATTATTTATTTAGGCTAAAGGTTTTCTGTTTAGGACCTGTTTTTCACATTATCTCATAATAAAGAGGTTGGAAAGTTATTTTAGAAATAATATAACAACTTGGGGTTTAAATACATCATTTTGGGAGAAATTTGCATCTGAAATTCCTTTTTTTGGGCATTCCAGGCGACAGACACCTGTGGATTTAACAAACTACATGCACGGTGTTTACGCGTCCGTCCAATCTAGCGGTTTATCGACTTTTTAGTCGTTGTCTTCGAATTTTCAATATTCCCCCTGAAAAGACGCAGACACCCTGGTTGTGTGACATTGGAGCTCCGCGAGTTTCACACCCGTACGAGATCCGCGGCTGGTCAAAAGGTAGTCCCGATACAGTAATGTCCACCATATGCAAATAGAAGTCGAGCAAATACTTTATTTAAATTTACAATTTTTCTAATTTGAACTACGGAGATACGGTATTTACTACTGTAGAAACACTTGTTGACTTCTTTTTCCAGAAGGCAGTGAACGCCCTTCTGTAGTCGACACTGAAATCTACTCCTACAATTTTAAGGTTGTGAAACCTCACCTAAATCGCCTCAGAACAAAATAATTCAAAGCTATTCCGATATTTAAAGGGATTCCAGCGTAGCTTTCATATACGATCGTGTAAGGACCCGTGATGTTGTAAAAAATTAGCAAAATCTTGATTAACACGACGGTCGTAAGCCAACCACCAACTTGGAGAATTATAAGTACAACGAGAGGTTGTATAGTTTTCTTTATTGTCTTGTTCATTTCTAAAACGACTTTAAGTAATTATCTATGCATCTTTACCTGATTTTTTGCAGGAGACAACAATTAAGCAAAAAGCATAAGTGCCAACAGTCAAAATGTAAAAAATCAAAAATGATGCATTCATTAGCTCGAGGGAGTCGGGAGGGAAAAACCCAATAATAAATGTTGAAGTTAATCTGAAACATTTTTCATAGTTTATTCAATAAAATATAATCTGGTCCAATGTTAGTTAGTTCGCTCTTAGAGTCAAAGGCGGAAACATAAAGGGGTTATTAAGGTATCTGTCCAACAATCACCAATTAAAACAACTATTCTTTTTACAATTTAAATACTTCTTTATAACAATTTAAATGCAAAACTAACAGAAACATAATAACAACGAGAAACTAAAAAAAAATTCGAATAGGGACTATCGTAATCCAAAGAAATAGCGTGTCTATTAAAATGGGTGTACTCAATTCAGCGCAAGGAAAAAATTAGAATGAAGTAATATTGGCTATAACTATATATTTTCTACACAAATTATTCAACAGAGATAAATATTAGTCCTAGTAGAGAACTCACGTTTCAGATGATAAACTCAAATTTTTATAAGCATGTCCAATAAGAAAAAGAGAGAAAATCCCAGGCAACAATAACATACCAAAAATGTACCAGTTGGTTTTCAATGTTATTCTCTTATATCTGGAATGTACAATGTGATATACGTGCTTCTAAGGCTTGAGAATAAGCTTAATTGGACCGTTAGGGGCTTTTTTGACTTTACCTCATAATGCGTTCTTTTGGAGAAATCTGCATCTGAAATGCCATTTTTTGTCATTCCAGGCGAAAGGCACCTCTGGATTACCGGCCTTTTAACGAACGGAGTGCACGGTGTTTACGCGTCCGTTGAATCATCACTTTATTGACTTTTTGGTCGTCACTTTCAAAATTTCAATGTTCCCGCCTGAAAAGACGCAGAAAAGTTCTCTGACATACTAGCGTCGCAAGTTTCACACCCTGAACACTGTAGGAAAAGACAAGTGTAAAAATTTTTTAACACTAGTGCAACTAACGTGATTGGAAAGATAATTCCCAATAATCGATCCCATCCAATAAAAAGAACCAATGGAACTGAATGACTCATGCAGAAAACCGAAACAAGATACAGCTTAAAAATTGTCCTAAATATTTTGGAATTCACTTAAAATGTTTAGAACCTTTCATTGAAGTTAATATAGCCGGAAAACACAAAAGAAGCAAAGATAAAGTGCCCTATTTGATGAACAACGTCATCGAAGGCAAGTACAGCTAAGAAAATGTTACAAGGACTGCGGATGAAACTGAAAAAAAACACTGATTAAATTTAAGGGTACAAAAATTCACTTGAACTTTGTTGCGCACATTATATGAAAATTGCCAACAATTCCAACAACTGATATAATTAAAGTTATGATGACAGCTGGGATAATGCATGGTAGCAGCTCTTCAGACATTTAGTTGACTGTTTGGAATAACATTGTTTTCAGTAATTCGCTGGAATAATAACAGGTGCTGATTTTTCATCTTTCTCTGGTTCCGTAATCAACTCAAAATAATCTTTTGAAAAGCGCGAAATAGGATTAAGAACGATCAACCGGATGGAACCCCAAAAATATACAAATTGCACCTTTGTTAGGCGTAAACTGAGAAACGCAACAGTAGACAAGAGATGGCGATGTTGTACGGACGGGAGCATCTTCGTCATGGGGCAGGGGCAGTATTTCTCAGTCTCCACGTTTCCTGGAAGCGGAAAGTGAGATTTCATCAAAACTCCCCAAGCAGTAATCCTATGTCAAATAACAAAAATCAGACACCCAATAACTTGCGGGATTGGACGCGAAATATAGTTAAATGCCAATTATAGGTTCAAAAACAAGTAAATAAAACATTTCCTACCTTTTCCGTTTATCCGGGGAAACCGTTCAAAAGTCCGTAAGTCGACCGCAGCGCAGAATGTCAACTGTCAAGGATTTTGGGCCTCAAAAAGCAGGCGCGGCTATTACTGTAGCTATTCGCAATGGCGCGCGCTTTTCGAACAGACCTTTAAAGCCATTGCTCAACTGAGTTATTGTAATCGCAGAACATCCAGAATTTGGTGACATTCGATGTTCTAGTTATAATCGGCGACATACGTTGATGAGTAACTATTTTGCTTGCTAAACATTATTCATATTTGCTTGGGTCATCACCCCATTATCAGTTGTTAGTTATTAGTAAAAGCTAAACCAGATAGGCCTCACGCTCCATGCAAACAACAACCCTCTTACCGTTCTACCTATTTTATTAATTTTGTTACTAAACTCCTCGGTTACAGATTTTTCAATCTTATATTTTTTGCGTATGAGAGAACTAATTAAAACCCTGCTTTATTTACTAATCGTCACATGTCACCAAGCTGTGAACCTGAATTTCAGGTGCCGAGCTTTTTTGTTGTAAAAATACTGTTTCTTCAGAAAACACATTTCATTCAAAGTCCATGGAAATGAATTTTTAAACTTGCGAAATATTTCCTATTTTCCGGCGAATACTATTTTTTCTGTGAGTTGCACCAAACTAATTTCTGGAAACACTGGTAATCTGTCAATTTATAAGATTAAAAGAAACAACACAACTGGTTAGTTATATAGTTATATGTATGTACAGTTTATATAAATGTTTTCCTTTTTAGAATTATTGGAACGCACTCGAAGTTTGTATGCCAAATGGGCGTCACCAGGAATTCAAAATGCAACCCAGAAAAGGAGTTTCCTTCGGTGTTGTTTAGAGGTTATTTTTGATTCCAAATTATTTTTTTAAAATCAATCAATAATTTTTTATTTGAGGCATCCAATAAATAAGCTATCGATTAACATCACTTTAAGTTCAATCGGCTGAATTAATGCTACAGTGCCTGCCATAAGTACTGCCACCTTTCTTTTGAGATTTTCAGTAAATTTGCAATTTTTTAAAGCGTGATATGCCTTATTGAATTCAGCATGCATTGATGAACGGATATTTATTTTAAGATCGAATTTTAATTGGTACAGACTCTGTTACATGCATTCCAGTGAGAGTCCTTGAATCAGGACCTGAAGCGGAATTTTTCATGATGCCAAAACAGACGCCATTCGACAGAGCGTAAAAAGGTATCACTAAATCTGTTCTTGTTCGATTTTAGAAAAATTTCCCTCGTGAACAGAGCGGTTTGAAAAAAACAATTTTTAATTATAAAACAGTGGATATTCAAATGCAGAATAATAAAAATTCACTTTTGGCTGCCGAAATTGCGCTTTTCAAAACCCCTCTGTTCACGAGGGACATTTTTCTAAAATCGAACAAGAACAGATTTAGTTATAACTTTTTGCGCTCTATCGAATGGCGTCTGTTTTGGCACCAAGAAAAAATTCCGCTTCAGGTCCTGATTCAAGGGCCCTTACGGGAATGCATGTAACAGAGTCGTATGCCAATGAAAATTCCATCTTAAAAATAATCTGTTCATAAATGCATGTTGAATTCAATAAGTTATATCACGCTCTTTATAAAAATTACAAATTTACTGAAAATCTCAAAAGAAAGGTGGCCGTATACTTATGGCAGGCACTGTATTCGAGAGCAAAACACGATATTTGACTAAATATTAATTAGGGTACCAATACATATGAACCTATAGCCTTAGTGAAAGATAGTAATGTATTACATAAGACAGAAAAACATATGTTTTCAAACTAAAGTTGTGTATTTAGACGACCGAAGCAGAAAACTGCGATGACATCAAGTTCAAATTCACTCCCACAGTCCACATAACAGTAGCACCACCTTCACTAGTACAAGGATGAAATTATACCGGCATCTATCATATATTCCGCTGTTTCACACCGATTCAAAGCGATTTCAAGAGGTTTGATTGGTTCATGTTTTGATAATAGAAAATTCAGTTTAGAAGTTTACAATGGAAAGTTGGAAACAATATTCGGCACAGAAAGATGCAGATTTCAGAAAAGTATCTGGCAAACAACATGTATGTATTTGATTCATTAGGTTGAGTTTGATGTTTCAGAAATTCTTTGTTAGTTGGTGATGAAAGGACTATTTCTTGTGAACTTTACATGGATGGCAAGCTAATTGCGGAGCGGGAGTTTATTAAGGTAAGAATTAACACTATTGCCAAAGCACAAAGACATAGTGATTGCTATCTGTGTAAATTTTTGTACTTTTTGAATTATTTTAATACCTCTGACCAAGGGTGACCAAAGCTCTCACCAGACAAACATCGAGGGTTGGAACCCTCCCCGAGGAAAACATTTTTGTTGTTATCAAAAATGTATTAGAGTAATTTTATTAGTGTTTAAAATTAATTAAAGTGTTTATAGTGCAAACAAAAAAAAATGTTTATATGCTAGGGCGGACACGAACTCTCAATGTTTCCCTGATAAAAAAGCCGAACATGGCCCTGAGCCACCCTTGCCAATAACTGATTTTAGGTAAATGACATGTGGAGAGAAGTAACCAAAACACGAAAAGACAATCTGTTACGGTCGTCTGGGAAATTGTCAAATTTTTCAAATTTAATTGCTGTCTTTTCAGTGATAGCGGTACTGCTTGCCATAGTATTGACAACGTATTGAGTGTTTTTATGTTTTCACTGTGATTTTTTTTCTTCAGAAAACGTATGTCACCTTGTTTATTTAAATTAAAAATGAGTAATGCTTACAAATTGTTTCGCAAGAGGAAATTTCGGACAGGATCGGAAAATATGTCTGCTCTTGTAGGTTGGTTGTTAAGTTTGGTTTGTAAGCGTCATTGTAAACGTGTGGCGTCAGAGACAACTGTTGAACTTTATCTTAAATGAAGTATTTGTTGGAAATTCATAACAGTTTGGTATTTAAATGCGCCGTTTTGGATGAAACGGTGTTTACGTGTCCGTCCATCGATTTATCGACTTTTTGGTCGTCACTGTCAAATTTTCAATGTTCCCGCCTGAAAAGACGCAGAAAAGACTTTGTTGAATGATAGGGTGGAGCCGTGAGTTTCACACCCGTACGAAATCGGTGGCCGCGGCAAGGGTAGTCCCGATGCATAAAGTAATAAGCAACATAGGCAAACAAAAAAGGTTGCCGCAAATATGTTTCTGATGGTTCTTATATACAATTTGAGGTGAGCAACTTCTTTTCACCACAAGAATCAAAAGCCCATACACTCTGTTTGATGAAACCAATCTTGAAAGCCTTGGTATTTCTGTGAGTTTATCATTAATTTTTAAAAAAACTAGTTTTTCAGTTGGGATATGGAAATTTCGGTACTGTCACCAAATGATGGTTGATTGAAGACGGCGTCTATGTAGCAAAAAAGAGTTTGTATTATCTTTCTAACTTAATAACCATTACTTATTTTAGCCCTACTGAAACATGATACCAAAGCCCTTCGAGAAGAATTAACTGCAATGACAAAAATAACATATCATCCGAATGTTATCACTTTTCTTGGAGCTGCTAAAACAGGGCAAGTTTTATGTTCCTAATCTTAAGAATAAAAATTCAGTCAATTCATAGTTACCGAACTTTGTAAATGTTCCTTGGAGAATATGGTGAAAGACATTGAGGTTGGGTCAGTAATTATTTAGTTGAACCACGTTTAGCCAAAACATTTCACAAAAGAAATC
The DNA here is from genome assembly GCA_022343465.1 of Oscheius sp. G VE-2021. Taxonomy (NCBI): domain Eukaryota; kingdom Metazoa; phylum Nematoda; class Chromadorea; order Rhabditida; family Rhabditidae; genus Oscheius; species Oscheius sp. G VE-2021. The sequence goes on from JAJQXH010000013.1 coordinate 1,521,930, forward strand.
CTGGGAGATTTTATTTGCTACGGCCTCCAAATTTGCAGAGGCATGGCTCACCTTCACAAGGAACCGCCTATACTTCATCGGGATCTAGCAATGAGAAATATACTAGTTGCACCGAATGGAGTACTACGTGTGGCAGATTTTGGCCTAGCTCATGAAGTTGAGAGCCAGAAGAACTATTACAGGTAACTTCGTCAAGCAAACTGAAAAATCTAATTTGCGTAATTGTCCCAAAAGACAAACACACGTAAGTAAACTAAAAGAACCACGAGGAACCTATTTTACTTGATTTCAAATTAATATGTTTGGGGTTAGATGCGTAGGTTTGGAGAAATCTGCATATGAAACGCCATTTTTGGCCATTCCATGCGACAGGCACGGATGGATAACCGGAATTTTAACGAACTACATGCACGGTGTTTACGCATCTGTGCAATCCATCGGTTTATCGACTTTTGGTCGTAATTTTCGAATTTTCAATGTTCCCGCCTGAAAAGACGCAGAAAACTCTGGTTGTCTGACACTGAAACTCTGGTTTACGAGTCAAAGATCTATCCGAATATCATATTACAAGGGAAGGACCTCGTAAAATAGATTTTTCAAAGTCTCTTTACAATTATTTCATCGAATAGATAACGTTTCTACGATTCTGAAACACACCCCTTTTATATGATTTGGGCTGCAAATGGGGCGCGTTTGCACGGCCGTTTTACGCGTTTGCCGCACGGAAACACGGCTAGAGTGGGCGAGAGAGTGTGGGAAATGGAGAGACGCAGAGTTGGCGGCAATTCAAATGGTAATTTCCACAAATTACAGGCGCTTCATTTTTTATGCAAAATGTGTAAAATAGGTATTTTTCGGAATCCTGGGAATGAGATCTAGGCTTTTATCGCAAAATCAGAGAAATTATTTTTACGCGGTCCTTCCCCTTTAATGTTAAATAATGAAAGTTTTCAAGTATCAAAAAAGACAAAGTTAAAATCGAATCTGGGGTTCAATTGTTGAAATTTTGTTTCTGAGACACCTTAGACCAAATCGAAAAAAAGTTGAATTTTGTTATTAATGTTCAAAAACCATATTAACACCTATGTTTTAAGAATGAACAAGCCCACAATACCATTTCCTTGGAGCGCACCAGAGTGTCTTGGCTCACCAGGACAAAGAAAGGTGGACGGTTTTATGGCTTAAATATTTTCTATTCAGGTGTGGACAACATCCGACGTTTGGTCTTTTGGAGTCCTTCTTTGGGAAATGTTCACCTTTGGCGGTTCCCCATATAATGCATATGAGTTACTCACTAAACATAAGAAGCGTTTAATAGATGTGTTGGAAAATGGTAAGCGTCTTCAAATACCTAAGGAATGTCCCGAAGAGATGCGAGTCTACTTTTAAAAAAAATTAAACAAACAAAGTCTTAGAAATTTCATTATCAATTGGTGTTGGAAGTTTAATCCAACCAGACGACCAAGTTTTGAGAAATTAGAATCGGAGTTTGGGAGAATGTTGCCTTTGTATTATAGTCAGGAAGTAATTGATTAAAAAAATATTGATTGAAAATTATTAAGAAAATGAAAATCTTGAATGATTTGGTAGACGAAGCCAAGGAAGAACAGATTCAGTGGAAAAGGCGGGTTAAAGCCGCCAATGCGCTACAAAGTAAAGAAACAAATAAAGAATGGCGAAACAGCAATGATTTTGAGATGGACAAAGTAACAGATTTTTTATTAGTTTCCTATTTTCTTGAAATTTAGGATATTCATGAAGAAGAGCTGAATGAAATCGAAAGCATCAGCGTGGAGGAGGCTACTAAAATCCTTCATAATTTCAGAGAATCTCATGCAATTTTGGTAAGACAAGAAATTAATTTATCTAATTTGCTTAGGCTCTCTCGAACAATCCAATCTACTGATCACAAGATTTGGGATTTGCCTAGAATTTGCCAATTGCCTAGAAAAATAGGGTTTTAAGACGTTTTTTTATTAGAATATGGATGAATATGTTTATTTATAGAAATGTTGAGTGCACCATTAAAGGGGAAGAACCTCGTAAAATTGATTTTTCAAAGTATCTTTATTACAGTTTCATTTAGTAGACATCCTTTCCACGATTCTAAAACAAACCCCTTTTATATGATTTGGACTGCAAAAGGGGCGCGTTTACACGGCCGTTTTACGCGTTTGCCGCACGAAAATACGGCTAGAGTGGGCGAGAGAGTGTGGGAAATGGGGAGACGCAGAGTTGGCGGGAATTCAAACTACAATTTCCCCCCAAATTTCAAGCGCTCTTAAATCGGTTCATTTTTATGCAAACTGAGTAAAATATGTATTTTTTTCGGAATCCTGAGAATGCGATTTAGGCTTTTATCGCAAAATCAGAAAAAATATTTTTACGCGGTCCTTTCCCTTTAAGCAGTAAATTAAGTGGGTGAGGTTGATCATAGCGTAGACAGGGAAAGAGAAAGAGACAGGCAGAGAAACATAAAGACAGAGATATATCGAGACATATAAATAGAGAGAGAGAGAGAGAGAGAGATAGACAGTGACAGAAAGAAAACAAACAGAGAAAAATAGAGAGGGAGAGAGAGAATTTCATTTAACTTTATTGGGTGATATAACTGAAACGGAGGTTCCCCCTGTTGAAACATTTTGAACCTTCTTCTTTTTCATCTGTTGGAATGCTTTTTTATAGTCTGAGCTGAAATACCTCATCTTCTTAAGATTTTCTTACTGGTTTACCTAAAAGTCCGTAGAACAAAATAATTGATAGCGATTCCGACGTTTAGTGGCACGGAAGTGTAAGTTGTAATCACCACAATATTAGAAGCAGTTATGTTGAACAACAGAATGACCTTGAAGAGGAAGACTGTTGTGAGCCAGCCGAAAATCTGTACACTGGTTATAACGGCGAGTGGCTTTAGTGTCCTTTTAAGCGCATTATTCTCTAGAAATTAAAAAAAAGTTCAATTAAAACAGGTTGATTTTTACCTGTTTTCTTGCAGTAAACAAAAAGTAGACAGAAAATGTAGACGAATGAGATTAGGATGTAAAATATGAGGCACAAGCTGTTCATTATCTCAAGAGTGGATTGAGGGAAGAAGCCGAGGATGTAAACTGCGGACAAACTGAAAACATAAAAATTTTTTTTGCTTAAATGGGAACGCCCTCGTAAAATTGATTTTTCAAACTATTTTTACCACGATTTCAAAACATACCCCTTTTATATGATTTGGACTGCAAAAGGGGCGCGTTTACACGGCCGTTTTACGCTTTTGCCGCACGGAAATAAACTAGAGTGGGCGAGAGAGTGTGGGAAATGGGGAGACGCAGAGTTGGCGGCAATTCAAACGGTTATTTCCCCAAATTTCAAGCGCTCCTAATTCGGTTCATTTTTCTCCTAAATGGGTAAAGAGGTATTTTTTGGAATTCTAGGGACGACATCTAGGCTTTTATCACAAAAAAAACAGAAAAATTATTTTTACGCGGTCCTTCCCCTTGAAAATTTTTCCTTGCGGTTAAGTTTTAAAAGGCTTTTGAGATAACTTACGCATTCGGAGCAGGACTCAAGTTGATATAGGCATGAACTATAAAGAAGAGAGAGTAGACTGTGGGAACAACTAGCATTGCACAAATGTATTGTTTTGTCTTCAGAAGAGTCTTCTGGTATCTAAAACGTTTTGAAAATGAAAAAAATTTAATTCGAAGTCTCCACTAATAAACACACACACACACACACACACACACACACACACACACACACACACACACACACACACACACTCACACGCCCTCACACACTTTCCAAACTCACGAAAGCGGAAGAAGAATACCAAATAGACGGTCACATCCGATAGAAAGAACTAACGGAACTGAATGAAGCATGAAAAAAGACGGTACAAGGTAGAGAAAAAAGATAGTTCTTAAGATTTATGTTTTTTAAAACCTTAAGAAAAACCTTTGGTTAGCGTAAAGAGAACCAGAAAAAGCGTAATAAGCATAGATGACATGACACAACTGATGGATGACGTCATCGAGTGCTAAGATGGCTATGAGAATGTTGCAGGGACTGCGGAGGTATCTGAAATTAGAGCAGTGGTCTCTCTCTCTCTCTCTCTCTCTCTCTCTCTCTCTCTCTCTCTATCTCTCTACTCACTTGAATCTCACTGCATAGGCAACATGGCCATTTCCTATTATCCCAATCGCCGATATTATCAGAGTTATCACAACAGCCGCATAAGCCGAGAAGGAGAGTCCGTCAGTCATGAATTTCAAGAAAAACTGAATTTAACAGTGTTTATACAAAATGGCCCGCCAGCTGAAGGTTTTTGATTCCCGCCTGTTTTCACAAAACAGCCAAGATCCAATTAGGTTTTTCTTATTTCCATGGGTGAATTCTAAAATGGACGTCAAGAGTGGATTTTTTCTTCTTCTTTAGGGCAGAGAACTAAAGAAAACACGTCTAATTAGGATTCGTTTATAGATCGCGGAAAATCTTATTGAAAAAATAACATTATCAAATGTTTCAGTGCGGACATCGTATTTTCACACAAGACGCATGGGACTAATTATCCTTATTCTTGCCGTATTTTTGGATAAGGGGCTGGCAATGAATAAAAAATACTGAAACTGGATACAGTCAGTTTACAGCATACTTCGAATGGACAGAGTATGGCCTTGAAAAAGGCTTAGTCCTGCGTTAAAGTGGAAGGACCTCGTAAAATTGATTTTTAAAAGTCTCTTTTCAATTATTTCATTGAATAGATATAGTTTCTCCGATTCTGAAACATACCCCTTTTATATGATTTGGACTGCAAAAGGGGCGCGTTTACACGGCCGTTTTACGCGTTTGCCGCACGAAAATACGCCTAGAGTGGGCGAGAGAGTGTGGGAAATGGGGTTGGCAGAGTTGGCGGGAATTCAAATTGTAAATTTCCCAAAATTCAAGCGCTCCCAATCGGTTCATTTTGATCCAAAATGGGTAAAAGAGGTATTTTTCGAAATCCTGGTAATAAGATCTAAGATTTTATCGCAAAATCAGAAAAAAAAATTTACGCGGTCCTTGACTTTTAATACTGAAATGAGTCGAATGTGAACAATGTGTGGCAAACATGCGGGCCGTGGTTGGCCCGACAAATCAAGGGCTGGCTCCCAAAATTTCTTCAGCCCCGCCCCATTTTGTCAGCGCGCAAAAGACGCGGCTCATGGGGGGTCCCTTGACGTTTTTTGGGAGTCAGCTATGCGAACCACTTGGCGCGGTAAAAAGAGAAAAGAAAGAAAAAACAGGCAAAATGGGGTAAATTCCATGTTGGATGAACGGTACTGAAAGGAGGAAAATCGCATGTTTTTCAAATGTATAGACTCTTTGCACTTTTAAGGTGTTTACTGGTTTCTTTTCATTTTGATCACTGTTTTGAGAAGGACTCATTTACGTTTGATTGATGAGAGAGGAAGAATGAGTGATTTCAAGAAGAGTTCAAAAAGAGAAAAAGAGAGAGAGAGAGAGAGAGAGAGAGAGAGAGAGAGAAAGAGTAAGTGAGAAACAAAGAGAAAGAGAGAGAGAGAGAGAGAGAGAGAGAGAAAGAGTAAGTGAGAAACAAAGAGAAAGAGAGAGAGAGAGAGAGAGAGAGAGAGAGAGAGAGAGAGAGAGAGAGAGAAAGAGAAAGAAAAAGAGAAAGAGACAGAGAAAGAGAGAGAGAGAGAGACAGAGAGAGAGAGAGAGAAAGAGTAAGTGAGAAACAAAGAGAAAGAGAGAGAGAGAGAGAGAGAGAGAGAGAGAGAGAGAGAAAGAGTAAGTGAGAAACAAAGAGAAAGAGAGAGAGAGAGAGAGAGAGAGAGAGAGAAAGAGAAAGAAAAAGAGAAAGAGACAGAGAAAGAGAGAGAGAGAGAGACAGAGAGAGAGAGAGAGAAAGAGAAAGAGAAAGATAGAAAAAACTAGAGAGAGAGAGAAAAAAAGAGAAAGAAAAAGAGAAAGAGACAGAGAAAGAGAGAGAGAGAGAGAGAGAGAGAGAGAAAGAGAGAGGGAAAGAAAGAGAGAGAGAAAGAGAGAAAAAGAGAAAGAGAAAGAGAGAAAGGAAGAAAGAAAGAGAGAGGGAGGGAGAGAGAGAGAGGGAGAGAGATAGAAACAGAGACAGAGAGAGAGAGAGAGAGAGAGGAAAGACAGAGAGAGAGACAGAGAGACAGACAGAGAGAGAGAGATAGAAAGAAAGAAAGAAAGAAAAAAAGAGAGAAACATGATAAACCACTTGAAAAATAAAACTTTATCTATGAAACACAGTAAAAATTCCCGAGTTTGGCATTTGAGAATCGCTGAATGGCACATTTGGCGAGGCAGACGTGGTCACATCTTCACATCCACCAACTCCAAAGTCGATCAACGAGGGAGATCTGAAAGCAATCCAATTAGAAACCGTATGAACCGTCATCGAATCTGTCAATTGTGTGACTACAGTACCCCTCCAGCTGGCACGACTGGCAATAAGTGGGTGACTAGGTGTGAGCCATCTGGCAGCAATTCGCCGACCTTGGCGGCGCTTCTTTTGTCCACGGGACCATATTACTCGTAATTGTTGCGTTTGGATCCGTGAAGAGGGTCCGTGGGGGATATGGTAACGAGGGGGAGGCTGGAGTGTTTGCTCAGGATTGACATGGGAGGGAGTGACAATGAGAGGTGGATTAGGGGGGATCGAGGGGATGGGAACGAGAAATGATACCAATTGGGGTCCTCACGCGCTCACTAACTCACAGGCTCATTTTCTCACTAAAACATACCTCTGTCGTCGATTGCCTCTCCTCTTCTGTGGAAAATTCCCTTTCGAAAGAGTCGCACATATCGGCTAGGCGGTAGGCGATCTTGACGAGTTTGGGATCGACGACGGCTGAAAGATGAAGCGTCAGATGGACAAATAGGCAGGGAAAGAGACAAGGATACTGTTGCAAAGGGGGACCGCGCAGGGGGGTGTTTGCTCAGATGAGGGGGACAAGGCGGCGGCTGCTTTGACACGGATTTGTAAGGGAAGAAGATTTGGTTAGGAAGGGGGGAAAATTAGCGCTCCTGCTTTTTTGTTCTCTCTCTCTCTCTTTCTCTGTCTCTCTCTCTCTTTCTTACTTTTTGTTTCTTTTCCTCTCTGCGTGTCTTGCTGTCTCTCTCTCTCTCTATTAATCTCTCTCTCTCCTTATTTATCACTATCTCTTTCCATTTCTCTCCATCTCTCTCTCTCTCTTTTTGTATAGATCTTTTTCTTTTTCTCTCTTTCTCACTCATTCTCTCTCTTTCTCTCTCTCTCTCTCTCTCTCTCTCTTCCTCGTTTTCCCTCTTACCCATTCTCTCTATATGTCTCTCTCACCCTATCTGTCTCTTACTTTTTCCTCTCTTTCTCTCACCCTCTCTCTTTTTTGCTTTCTTCTCTCTCTCTCTCTCTCTCTCTCTGGCAAAACGTCTTTGATTCACTTTTCAATGAAAATAGAAAACTGAAACCATCCAAAAATGAAAAAAAGATCAGAATTCTTCTTTGTATAAGAAAATGAAATTAAAGCTTGTAATGCTCAAATAATAATCTGAGTCCCCTCTCTCAATCGCGTCTTAGCTCGCGCGTCCTACTGTAATAAGACCTGGGCGGCGGGTCACCCCCCCCCCCCTCTCGCAAGGGGTCACTCAAAGTGGCTCCCCACAGCGATAATCCTCTCGCAAAAGGCGCAACAGTTAGGAGACATATGGTATTAATAAAAGATATTGGTTTAAGCCAAAACAAAGTGATTTTAACTTCAAACATAAAAGTAAGAATTACCTGTTTGGGTGGTCGCATCGCAGATGAGAGGAATCCTTCGACGGGAGAGTCTCCTTTTCAGCGTCTCATCAGAATAGTAAGAACAGCTGGGAGAGGAAAAGCCACTATCTGGCTGAGGAGAGCAGGGAGAGGCCATGGTGAACATCTGAAAATTTTTAAAATTGAAATTGAAATGAAATTTTGAAATGTAAATTGTCTTTGAAATGTGAAGAAGTTGAATGAGAATAAGAAATAAGAAGACTTACGATCATTTCAGAGCTAGGAGTCTGGAGGTGAATCAGGAGCTGGGATGCA
>JAJQXH010000013.1:1535000-1537500 GCA_022343465.1 Oscheius sp. G VE-2021
GCTGGTTCGAATCCCTTCGATGGTTGTCTTTTTGCTTTTTATATATTTGAGGGTACATAAACATTCATTTTCTCTGAATTCCGTTTTGCACGGCGGGTCATAAGAGACCGGGCGCGGCAGTCACAGCGGCCCAGACGCCGGACGCTGGCGCTGCGCCAAGACGCCCACTGGTTACGGTAATAGCGTCTAAACACGCAAGTCGTTGGACCATTTTTATATTTTATTTTGCTGTTAATTCCATTTTCATTAATTAAAATGAGATTTTTTTAAATACTCATTGCAGTAAAATGTTATATTTTAGCAGACGGGTGTTTATAAACCAATTAATCGGGAAATCCTATGGTTAATCAAGGATTTTTGTCTATAAGCACGGAATAAGTACAAAACTCGCCAATTTAGACACTTTTCTCCTTTTCAATTAAAACAATCTCACTTTAATTCATAAAGATTGAATTAAAAGTAGAATAAAGTTGAAAATGTCCAGCGGCTTGCGTATTTAGACGCTATTACCGTAACCAGTGTGGACCAGGCGCCTCAGGCGCTGGGCCGCCGCCACTGCCGCGGCGACCCGCCGTGTTTGGATTATTTGGAAATTAAAAAAGAAGAAAATCGAAATTTTTTTTAGAAAAAAAATTTGTTTTTTAATTTCCAAAAAGGTTCAAAACAGAATTAAGAGAAAACGAATGTTTGTGTATCCTCAAATATATATATATATATATAGCAAAAAGAAAATCATCGAAGGGATTCGAACCAGCGTCCTGCAAAACAAGAGCTGGACGCGCTACCACTTCACCATGGAACCACATTTTTACCTTGTGACGCATCCATGACTATAACACAGGAAACGGCGGTGACAGAAAATATGCGATTACTCGAAAACCAAGGCAGCGCAGCAGATTTTAAAAACGTAGCCTTAAACTACAAGTATGTGGCTACCTTTTCCGATATAGCATGTTTCATTTGGCCATACTGATGAAAATAGGTTCCCTAGTTAGGCAGCAAAAAGTCTACTATCCTGAGGATGGGGCTTTGAGGTCCTTAAAACGAAAGCGTATACCTGTGACGCTCACTCACTCACTCACTCACTCGCTAACAGTTGTGTGTGTTTTAAGGTCCCAAAGGGAAAATGTGTGTAAGTTAGCATGTGAGTGCCTATGTGTGAGAATAAAAAGGAGAGAAAAGGGAGAGAGTAACGTAGGGCAAAATTCGCTATTTCTCTCGCTCTTTTCATCCTCTCAATAATCATAAAAGTATTTTCAGATACACGGGTTAGAAAGGAGAGAAGAGGAAGGCAAAAATTTCTCCGCGGGAGGTATAAGGTCCGCCGAGTCCGGAACAACTTGGTAGATCTCTCTCTCTCTCTTTCTTTCTCTCTCTCTCTCTCTCACACTCTGTTAGTACAAAAGCAGTACATAGGGGCAAATCGGTGTCCAGGAGGAACTAGCGTCCCTCAGATTAGCGTCTCACCAGCCATCTGCCTTTTGCGGCCCGATCTTCTCTAGAGGGCCCATTGTCAATATCGATTGGGTGGATTAACTCCCTCGGCCAAATTCTCTATCTATCATTCTAGCTCATTTTTCCTCCATTTTGGAATGTGCTTCATGTATCCGCAAAGTGAAGTAAATCTTGTGACTCACTTTTTGAATACGTGATCTTTTCAATTTTCCTTTTCAGTTAATCCCTGACGGTGGATGGGCATAAATCAGACGTGCAGTCGTCAGCTCCACGTGTTGATAAGGCTGCAGCACACTCTAGTCGCTCCCCCTGGACGCAATACCAAAAACCGAAATGGAGATACGTATCTGCTAGAAGATTTTGTTTGCCAATGTTTCATAATATCGATTCTATAACAACTCATTTTCTTGCTCTTTTGCTTTCTTTTGTTGTAAATGAGTAGATCAACAAGATTTGTCTCACTACTCCCCTATTTTAGTGATTTTCTGGAAGTTTTAAACAATCACTTCCAAACGCAAGACAATCGTTGTTGTCTGATTCCCTGGTGGTCATGATTACATAGGTTATACTTATCTGCTACCGAACGTAGCCTGCTCAGGGTGATAGCTATATCAGTTTGGATTCTAGTACCCCAAGCCCCGAACCTTGATCTGAACCTAGGAAGAAAAGATAACTTTGGAAGTATTTGATGACAGGTTGTTGTGTTTTATGCTAAGGACCTGGAAAACCGCCAGGGGATTTGATGAAAGTGACCCTATTTGGGTGAAACACCTAGAATACTCTTGGAATCATGAAATCAAGGGTCAAAAACTGTTGTGCACATCATTTAGAAGATTATGTTCACAGAGAGAGAGAGAGAGAGAGAGAGAGAGAGAGAGAGAGAGGGAGAGGGAGAGGGAGAGAGAGAGAGAGAGAGATCTTCTAAATGTGGAGACAAGAACGCGCTAATTAGCATACTATGCCAGCGGGGGGTCATCTATCGTCTGCACCTGCTCCTACACCTTGTGACCCCCGAGGTCAAGCCGCTGGACACCGCACCAAGAGA
>JAJQXH010000013.1:1545000-1550000 GCA_022343465.1 Oscheius sp. G VE-2021
GCACGTTTCAGGCAAACCAATAGGTCAGCCGATGCTTTTGTAAAGGATGAAAAAAGGAAATTGAAGTTCAATTGGGGGACCTTTATCTATGTTTGGACAAAGATGATGAAGTAGGTGGATTACTCGCTCATTCTTTATGTCTCTCTCTCTCTCTCTCTCTGTCTATGTTTCTGTCTCTCTCTCCCTCTCTCTCTCTTTCTCTTTCTCTGTGTTTGTCTCTCTCTCTGTCTCTCTCTCTCTTCCTTCTCTCTCTCTTTCTCTCTCACTCTTTCTCTTTCTCTCTCTCTCTCACTTTCTCTCTCTCTCTCCCTCTCTCTCTTTCTCTCTCTCTCTCTCATTTTGCGTTGGCGTGTGTCGTAATACCTAATTATTCCCTCAGAACCCCATCCACTATACTCTCTCTCCTCTCTCACGTGCCAATCCAAATAAACTACTTGACGAGGCGATTCCCAACGTCAAAGCACAATCAGGAGTCTTTGAAAAGATCTTTGAAAACCCTCCACGCAGAATCTTCAGCATTCATCTGGTGCGCAATATGCCTAATTATAAATCGAGTAATTACCTTCAGGATATTGGAGAATTCAACGAAACAAGAGCTAAAACATGGGTTACGAATCTAACGAGGGCAACTGAAAATAGTTTGATCTATTGTGATCAACTAAAAATTTACACCTTTTCTTGGATCGATATTCATCAGTTTATGCCATTTTTTCAAACCTCAAAATTGGGACTAATCGGAATTCCATCTCAGACTAATTCTCAGGCAGTGAATGAAATAAAGGTATTTTCATACTAAATTAAAGGTACGGCCTTAATTCAATTTTTAGACATCAGATCCTAGTGTACCAATGTGGCGATGGATAAGCAAAGTGCCAAGAGTCTCTTTAAAGGACAACTGTCCGCTGTGGTCTTTAGGGTCAATGCGTGGCTTTCTGAAGGTGAGTCATAAATATCTTTCGTACTTTCTCTCTCTGACTCTCTCTCTCTCTCTCTCTCTCTCTCTCTTTCTCCTGATCACTCTGATTCTCATTTTTAAAGTAACCCTTCTTTCTCCTTTTTATCAGTGCGTCAATTAACTCTGTCGTTTAATCGCTTAGCTTCTACATCTGCAAAGCATATTTCCCTTCCTTTCTCAGTGTGTAAGTCTCTGTTTCGCTTTCAGAATGTTTAAGAGCCGCTCAGACTTTAATAACTGGATTTTTTTTAGTTTGTAAACCTGAATGGATAGTTTCCGCCAAGCTGGAATCATACCAAAACTACCTTTAGTGCGGCGGAAATGAGATACGCAATACGGGAGACAGTGCTAAATAAGTAGTTCAGGTTTTTTGCTGATAAATATGCAAAAATTTGCCCGCTGATTTCATTTTGGCAATAAATATAACTTGCAATCAACTTGAAAGTAACTGCTCTTTTAATCTCTCCGTATCTTAGCATCAATTTCAGCAAGTCTTTCATCATTTTAGTCATTCTCAAGTTTGCCGAACTCATAGTCCTCCAGTCTCCTTGTCTTCCTTTTCTTGTTTTACCCGCTAGTTCTGTATGTCAATTTCTAATTCTCCCATTTTGGCAACAGCGGTTGTTCCCGGCAGCCAGGCGTGGACCAACCACCGCCGCCGCCATCCCATCAGCAAAATCGGCGCGCTCTTCAAAATTAAGGAAAGAGCTAACCAAATTAACTTTTTCAAAAAAGGATTTCTTAGTTAAAACCCCATACTGGCAATGAATTTACTTTCAATACTTAAAAAAAATTATTGACAAAATTTACAAGAAGGGTTACCATTTTCAAACGTAAATTTGACAACAATAGTAAAGCGCGTTTTTAAATGAGTATATTACAAAAGTTATGCATAAATGCATCGAAAAACAGAAAAAATTAGTTAGCCGTTTACCGTAATGGAAAAAATCTTTCTCTCTTTCTCTCTCTACAAAAAAACTCTACAAAAAACTGCAAAAAAGTGCTGTGTTTTTTTTTTAAAGTTTTTCGCCGAAAATTTGGTTTTCGGTGGAGAAATCAAGTTTGTGCTAATTGACACTTTTTTAGAATAATATTTGCAATGGTTTTGTATAAATTACTTTGTGTGCTGGTCAAGTTTGAAAAACCACCGTATCCAACTTGCACCTACCGTAACCCGGTGCCCAAAACCGACTTCGTCCCAAAACTTCAGAATAACATATATGGGTCATAGGGAGGTCATTCACAACTTTTCAGCCGATTCTAAATTTCGGACTTTGTTTCTATGTCGCTGGTCTGCTCGAGTCTTATAGATCCGAGCTCTTAAGTTCACTCAATCTCACAGACCCTTCTTCTAAATCAGTGTTTTCTAAATTCTGCCCATTCTACCTCCGTCTTTTCAACTTCTCACTTTGACGCTATCTGTTTCATGTAATCTCTCGCTCCTTTAGTTGCCAGTATCTCACTATTTAGTTTCTCAACCTCAGTCTTACTATAGTTGGCTGTACATATACGTATTTCTTTCTATCTTTCTATTATGATCATTCAAATTCTCCCCTTTATTTTCAGAGCCCCTCTCCCAACTCAATTTCCAGGACATGGTAACCAATCGCCAAAACAGAGGTCAATTTTACCACCTCGCCTGGTACACCCCAGAACCGGCAACCAAAGAAATGCCAAGCACCTTCACTACAAATTTTGAAAAACTCTATAGTGGAACCCTGCACAACGGATCACTCTCAGAAGATATAAAGATCCTGAAGCTGAAAATTGACGGAGCAACGGCATATCTTTTCGGTTATTCCGTAAAAACTTTTATAAAAATCAAAAGTTTAGATTTTATTTCAGAATGTTTGCGAGGTGAAGATTCTTGAGGATGGCCACTTGCCGGTGCTTTCTAAATTCTTCCCTAAGAAGATGTTGAAACCAATAGAATGGGAGGAGTCGATTAGACCAATGAAGGCGGTAGAAGACGTCTGTGTAATGCTGAACTTGTTCGATATATCCTGCCTTTAATGAAGTTAAAAATAAAGTATATCATTTTCTCTTGCCTAGCCTCAGGCCGCTTTTGCCTCAGTTGATGGCAGACTAAGGCCGCTTTTTCAGAAGATGATGGCAGCCTCAGGCCGCTTTTTCTGCAGGTGATGGTAACCTCAGGCCGCTGTTTCCCGGATGATGGAAGCCTCAGGCCGCCTTTACCGCAGATGATGACGCAGATTACCTTCGCTTGCCTGGGTGGTTCGGTAGACAAACAAAAACTTTGTAAATGTTCGACTGGGTGGTCTGTCTAAACTAGCCGTAATAGGACCCATTCGACTGGGTGGTCCTACGTACCACGCCAAAAAAAGGGACACAGTGGTCCAGATTGACGGACCATAACTACGGTTTCATTGACTGGGTGGTCCAGAGAGGAGAAAGAAATAGAGATTGAGAAAAAGAGGGGAGAGATTAAGAGAGAGAGAGAGAGCAAAATGTAAGCATTTACCCTCTATGTTCATTTCCCCTTCTGTTTCAGAGATGTAATCCCATCCCTCTTTTCCTGGAACTGCCTTGTTAACCCCATTTTTCCGGCAACGATGGGAAGATCACGGCAATTTACGGATTTGAGCGTCAGGAAAAGAGAGATTACCTGAGTGTGATTGGATTCCCTCAATAGCCAACAGTTTTCCTCCTTTGCAGGCACTCCTTGCGTACCTATTTTCGAAACAACGCAAAGACTTTAAGCTAACACGGTTTGTTTACCTTGAACCTTTAATCTTCTGACTTCGAAGACAAAAATTTTTTCAGCATGAAAATCATCAGATCTTTTGTCAGTCGCAGTGCTTGTGTGTTTTGACGACTATTTCAAAGGGTAGGTTTAAAAACTTTTTTAATGTAGAGTAAATTTCAAAATTCAGCTGCCTCGATTTCTTCGACGACTTGAAGATGACCGTTCGGTAGCTTACAGAGCTAATGAAGAGCAAGAAAATGGGGATCCTGAAGAAAACAGGGATCCTGTCCGTCGAAATACGACCACAATTAACAATCTTCTTAGTCATATACGTCTGCTGATTTATAAGAGAGTAAGTTTGAAAAAGAGAGAGAGAGAGAGGGAGAGAGAGAGAGAGAGAGATACAGAGAGAGATTTCAGCAAACAACTCGCTCTCTTCGTTGTCTCATGCAAACGAACAGAGACTCCCTTCAATTTGTGGAAGAAAACCAAAAGTTGATTGACGTTCCAATCCATTTGCTACGCCTAGAGTTAGAACCTAAGCTTAAGGTAAGTTCTTAGGATTCCTTCTCTAATGCCTTACGTTTAGGAAACTATCTCCTATTCCCTCCACCCTATGTCATACGACAATCCGAATAAGTTGCCCAACATTGTGGCAAATAAAATTATCAATGGAACTCTGGGGGCGTATGTCCATAAGGATAGGATTCACACAATTCGAATGGTAGGTGTCTATTTCACTTTAAAAATGGGGCGTGGCTTAAAGGGGAAGGACCTCGTAAAATTTATTTTTCAAAATCTTTTAACAATGATTTTATTGAGTAGACATCGTTTCTCCGATTCCGAAACATACCCCTTTTATATGATTTGGACTGCAAAAGGGGCGCGTTTACACGACCGTTTTACGCGTTTACCGCACGGAAACACGGCTAGAGTGGGCGAGAGAGTGTGGGAAATGGGGAGACGCAGAGTTGGCGGGAATTCAAACGACAATTTTCCCAAAACATCAAGAGCTCCTAAATCGGTTCATTTTGATCCAAAATGGGTAAAAGGGGTATTTTTCGGAATCCTGGGAATGAGATCTACACTTTTATCGCAAAATCAGAAAAATTATTTTACGCGGTCCTTCCCTTTAATTCAGTGGCATCTTTCTGCTGAATGACTTCTGTTTCAGGTGCGATCCGATCAACTACCAATGCAAATATGGATTGATAAACTGAGAGATGATCGTAAAAAGAAATTATTTTTCTGTGATACCCTAATCATTGAGAACTTTCATGGTAGCCGTAAAGAAACCACCGATCTTCTGTCATTCTTCGTTTTCTCACGGCTTATTGT
>JAJQXH010000013.1:1557500-1562500 GCA_022343465.1 Oscheius sp. G VE-2021
CAAACGAGTTAACATGAGGGCATTGGAAACTACAATGCTGTCATCTTGTGCTCAATTGGAATACTTCTCCAACAGAGCTTTAAAGGAGAAGGACCTCGTAAAATTGATTTTTCAAAGTCTCTTTACAATTGTTTCATTGAATAGATGTCGTTTTCACGATTCTGAAACACATCCCTTTTATATGATTTGGACTGCAAAAGGGGCGCGTTTACACGGCCGTTTTACGCGTTTGCCGCACGGAAATACGGCTAGAGTGGGTGAGAGAGTGTGGGAAATGGGGAGACGCAGAGTTGGCGGCAATTCAAATTGTAATTTCCCCAAATTTCAAGCGCTCCTAAATCGGTTAATTTTTATGCAAAATGGGTAAAAGAGGTATTTTTCGGAATCCTGGGAATGAGATCTAGGCTTTTATCGCAAAATCAGAAAATTTATGTTTTTGGAGGTGTTTTGTTGTTAGAGAGAAAGAGAGAAAGATAGAAAGAGAGAAAGAGAGAAAGAGAGAAAGAGAGAAAGAGAGAAAGAGAGAAAGAGAGAAAGAGAGAAAGAGAATGTGTGTATGTGTGTATGTTAAAGCGTGTTTATGTGCGTGTTGTCGCCGACAAAAGACCAAAGAGCCCGCGCCTGACCCCCCTGCTCCCAATATCTCTGGTCGTATCGATTGCCCACATCTGGGTCAATGGTGACTCATCGGCGCCTGGCCAAGGAGGATATTCTTTAATTCCACTTGCAGGCCCTCATGTCCCTCATATCCCGTTTGTATCGTCGGATAATCAAAAAAGTGAGTTTTTTTTATAAATCTTCTAACTGAAGAGTAAGTTTTTAAATGAATTCTGCTTGTTTCAGTTTTTATAAGCTTTCTAAAGTAAACTCTCTTGTTTTCAGATTGTTAGACGTCGCCGACGTAGGGACGAATTTTGGATCGAATCTTCACCAATGAATAACATTTCTGAAACCGATGCTCCTCCAATTGAAAGGATGCATTTGCCACCAACAATTCCCTTGCCAGATATTCCTGGTTCAACTGAAAATGAGCAAACTGAACCATGTTTAAACTATATTCCTTTGAACTGGGGAGAGATTCCTCCTTTGAAAGAGACAATTCCTGTTGTAAAAGTGCCAATTGAGGTGATTCCTCCGGAAATTCGACTTAAAATTGTGGAAAAGGTAAGTTTGAAGGGTTGCCACACGCGCACACGTACACACGTGCACATATGCACAAAACCACACTCACGCATACAAACACATGCATTCATATACTCACATACACACATAGGCGTACTCACACGTACACACGGTCACACATAAACTCACATTCACACACTCACAAAATCACATAAACACGCAATTACACACTCACACACTCACGCAATCACGCAATCCCACACTCACACAATCACATGATCACATAATCACACACCCACACAGTCACGCAATCACACAATCACACTTACGCACTCAGATTCCCACATAGGCATAGACATCCACACACAGAAACACACACACGCACGCACGTACATACACACGCGCACGGACTCATATACATTTAAATACTCACGCGCACACGAGCACACGCACCTACACGAGCACATATACGCATATACACGCATTCACACATACACACAGACTCACACAAACACACACTCACACAATCACGAAATCATGTAATCACACACCCACAAACTCACATACTCACACACTCACATACTCACACACTCACACAATCACGCGATCACACATTCACATACTCACACAGTGACAAAATCACGCAATCACATAGCCACACACTCACACAATCTCACAAGCACACAATCACACAGTCACGCAGTCACACAATCACATAACCACATAATCACACGCCCACACACTCACACAATCACACACTCACACGATTACATGATCACACAAAATCCTATAATCACACAATCACGCAGTCGCACATTCACACACACACACACAAAATGACAATATCACGCAGTCACATAACCACAACTCACACACTCACATTATCACATACTCACATGATCACACACCTACACAAGCACACACAAACACACAGACTCACATACTCACACAATCACACAATCACACGATTACACATACACATACACCCGCGCGACCACGTACACACTCACAGACAAATAAACAAGTACACACATACAAACACTCATACAAATTCACATAATCACTCGTACACTGTTACATACTCACACTCCACGCCCTACAATTTCAGTTACAAGTCGCTCTACAATTTCACTCTGTAATTTCAGTTATCCACACATTTACACTCACACTCTCACACGCCTACACACTCACATGTGTATACATACTCACAAATGCACACATACATACACGTCCAAAACAGACACTTGCACACATGCTCACGAATCACCAACTGACTCATTCGCTCACGTTTTTTTAGTTGTCTACACGTGTTCTCCGCCGTTTCATGCAGACAACCAAATCAGCAGAAGCCTTTGTTGAAAAATTCAAAAATCAAGTTGAGAAACCTTTGTGGGTGATGAAGTTAAGCCTAAACCAGAAAGTATTTTGGGTAAGGTTAACCCTTAACTTTAACTTTTTGTTTATTCAGGATGAAATTTGCTATTCTTACCGTCCTCTATCGATCAATGATCCGGAACGCGTACCTAATGGGGATTCGCTTCTGACCACCCATAAGATTCCCCCAAGGAGAGTTTACTCCGTTTTTCTCGTGAGTTTAGTGAAGGAAAGGCGGTTTTAAAGGACCGCGTAAAAAAAATTTTTGTGACAAAAGCCTAGATCTCATTCCCAGGATTCCGAAAAATACCCCTTTTACCCATTTTGGATCAAAATGAACCGATTTAGGAGCACTTAAAATTTTGGGGAAATTGTAGTTTGAATTCCCGCCAATTCTGCGTCTCCCCACTTCCCACACTCTCTCGCCCACTCTAGCCGTGTTTTCGTGCGGCAAACGCGTAAAACGACCGTGTAAACGCGCCCCTTTTGCAGTCCAAATCATATAAAAGGGGTATGTTTCAGAATCGTGGCTATGATATCTATTCAATAAAACAATTGTTAAGAGACTTTGAAAATAAATTTTACGAGGTCCTTTCCCGTTAAGACCACTCTTTTGCCTGATCTGTTGATGTTTGGCCAATGATATGCAAATCCATGACTCTCATTTTATATTCATTTCAATACGAGGACAGCTGCAAATTACTCACGATCAGCTCAATTTTCCGCAAACTTTGACATACTTTAATTGAGGTCCTTTAACTGAAAAATTTTTTTTAGAACTTGGGACCCGAAGCCAGTCACAAAAAATGGGTTCAACTTTTGGGGGAACAATTGAAAACCAGGAGAATTATCTGTGACAAACTTGTGATTGACAATTGTAACGCCAGCCGAGGGGACACCAAAAATCTCCTTTCTTTCTTCATTTTTCACATTTGATCATGAAAGAAGATTTTTTTGAAGACCAAATGCCTGTGTTTCAGATGATCCCAGTAAGTTTTTTGAATGCCTAATTTGCATATTTAGAAATTATTTTTAAAAAATACAAAAATTTAGGAATATGGGGTGTTGGATGTAAATTTTATGCTACGTCGACCCTCGCCCATAGAAGATTACATTAGTCATTTGTCTAAAGTTACGGTTAGGGATACTTCGGAGGAATCGGCTGTGAGGTATATTCGTCGGTTCTTTGAAGTGAGTTTCTCTCTCTCTCTCTCTCTCTCTCTCTCTCTCTCTCTCTCTCTCTCTCTCTCTCTCTCTCTTTCTCTTTCTCTTTCTCTCTCCCCCTCCCTCTAGCTCTATCTCTCTTTTTGTCTTTTTCTCTTTTTTTTCTCTCTCTCTTTCTCTCTCTCTTTGTCTCTGTTTCTCTCTCTCTCTCTCTCTCTCTCTCTCTCTTTCTCTCTCTCTCTCTCTTAATTCCACTTCAGAAAGTTCGCTGTGACCGCAAAAAGAGAGGAAATCTCCGCACATTCAAAGTGTTAGTAAAATGGGAAGATGAAAAATCCCTCCAGACGGTCCTAGCCCCTCATGCAATCCAAGTCTACACTGGAGTACACAGAAAAAGATATATGGTAAGAGAGAGAGAGAGAGAGAAAGAGAGAAATATGGCCCAAACTTTCAATGTTTTCCATTTCCAGAGTCAACGTGTAACATTTTTCACCATGGCTATCCAAGGAGGAATGGCTTATATTTTCAAATATGAGGTTGAAATTCACTATTTAAATAAATAAAACTTAATTTCAGAATACTTACGAGGTCAAAATCGTAAACGACGGGGAACAGCCACATTTGACTTCCTTCATTCCTCAATCCATCTTCAGTAATTTCGAAGTTTCGCGGGCTCTTAGCTCCGGCAGTACTTTAGAAGAACTCTTTGCTCATCTTAAGGAGAATGCTAAACATGAGATAAAATTATATGCCGATATCTAATAAAGTTTTTGTTCCACGAAATTGATGGAAGAGAATGAGGAATTTTCACTCAAATGACAATTCCCAAAAAAACGTCGTGTGCACCGTCTGCGCCGCTGCACTGTCTGCGCCCTCCACGCAAGAGATTTCTGCCAAACGCGCATAATGCATCTACACCGCCGCTGATCGGCCTTACATAAGCGGCGTCTTTTCACCTGCTTGCATGAAGCAGTTGGAACTACTAGCGTCACCCGTAAGCGTATATCCGGGGCACGTCGTTGGTAGAGCGCCTCCTGTGTGAATCGTGAGTTAATGTTCAGCTGTTTGGGGTTCGGCTGGCTCATCTCATACCGATCGCTTCTAGGAGTTTGATTGACGAAGGGGTGGGACGTCCCCCAGATTCACTACCTTTTCCATTTTGGGCGTTTTGTTGGGAATTATTTGAGAATTTTTTTTCATTTAAATTCATTTAAATGCTCGAAAAAGCAGAAGAATCAACCAACAATCAAAACAAAATGTGAAACTATTCAACGAGGGGCATTATTGCATACGACAAAAGAAGGAATGGAGAGCTTTGGCGATCTGGGAGGGAGTGGGAC
>JAJQXH010000013.1:1567500-1575000 GCA_022343465.1 Oscheius sp. G VE-2021
GAAAATAAGGGAAAAAGCCAAAAACTACTCAAAACAGAAAATTGAATTTTTTTAAATTGATTAAAAATGAATTTTTCTTCTTTTAAAAACTTTCCCAAAAGTTAGCTTGCTTAGAAAATGGGCAAAAATTATTATTAAAATTAAAATGTTACCATATTATTTAAGCAAATCTCAGTTTCTCTAGGCTGAAAACTAATAGTAAGAAAAAACTGAGAAGGCACAAAAACACAAGAAGAAAAGATTTGTAAACAATGAATGAAAAAGTAAAAATTAAATAAAAGCGAGACCTGTGACCAGACTTATAAAAGCGGGTGGTCTAGCCCTCCTGTTTAGAAAACGAAAGAAGCAGAAGCTGCTTTTGGCGTGGCATTTGACTTCTGCGCTTTTTAGTCCGTTTTGGCGCCACTTTTCTCTCTCCCTTTCTCTCCCTCTCTCTATCTCTCTATCTCTCTCTATCTTAAAAAACGATTTGGAAAAATTTGTATAACGATTTGTTATAACGAAATGCATTAGAATAAAAAGTAAGTTTATGTTTAGAAGGGAAACAATAAAAAGGTCCAATTTTGGGTAAGCTCAAAATTCTATTTTCGCTCTCCCCTTTATCCACGTCGGCTTGCTTTTAAAAAAATGGGCAAAATCAGGTATAAAATTCAATTTTTACTAAAATTGGGCTATCATTTAAAGAGGACGGCCGTTTTACGCGTTTGCCGCACGAAAACACGGCTAGAGTGGGCGAGAGAGTGTGGGAAATGGGGAGACGCAGAGTTGGTAAGAATTCAAATTACAATTTCCCAAAATTTCATGGGCTCCTAAATCGCTTCATTTTTATCCAAAATGGGCAAAAGAGGTATTTTTTGGAATCCTGGGAATAAGATCTAGGCTTTTATCACAAAATTAGAAAAATTATTTTTTTTCGCGGTACCTTTAAGCGAAAATGGAAATGGGGATAATCTCACTTTCTCTAGGAAACGCAAAAACACAAGAAGAAAAATAAACAATAAATAAATAAAAATTAAATAAAAGCGAGACCTGTCATCAGGCTTATAAAAGCGGGTGGTCTCGCCCTCCTGTTTAGAAAACGAAAAAAGCAGAAGCTGCTTTTGGCGAAGTATCTGACTTCTGCGCTTTTCTTGTCCTCGTTGGTGGCGCTTTTAATCTAGCGCTTTTTGTGCGCGGGACCACCCATGTTCAAAACTTACAACGACTATTACCGATAAATCAATAACTGATAACTGATATATCTAGAAAAAAACATTCTGTTCGTAGAAATAAAGGGAAAGGACCCGTAAAAATAATTTTTGGGACTTTGTGATAAAAGTCTAGATCTCATTCCCAGGATTCCGAAAAATACCTTTTTTACCCATTTTGGATCAAAATGAATCGATTTAGGAGCGCTTGAAATATTGGGGAAATTGTCATTTGAATTGCCCCAAACTCTGCGTCTCTCCATTTCCCACACTCTCTCGCCCACTCTGGCCGTATTTTCGTGCGGCAAACGCGTAAAATGGCCGTGTAAACGCGCCCCTTTTGCAGTCCAAATCATATAAAAGGGGTAGGTTTCAGAATCGTGGAAACGAAATATATCCAATTAATCGTAGAGAGACTTTGAAAAATCTTTTTTTAAAGATTCTTCCCCTTTAACTGGGCCAATTTTTAAAAAGGAATTTTAGAAAAATTCACGATTTCGGACAATTTCCGGTTTCTTTCTTTCGGACTTCGGAAAATTCTTTGCTTCTCTTACTGTAAATCCATTTTTTTAAAGTGTTTACTATAAAATTGAAAACATAACAATCAAACAGAAAACGGAATTATACAACAACTGGAGTTAGATAAATCTGTAATAACAAAGACAAACAAAGTGTTGAAATCAATCAATAACAGGTCAACAAATTAGAATTCACCCAACGAACATCATTTCGGATAAGAGGACACACGGAGTTATGGAAAGATGAGGATAATGAAAAAGAGATTTGAAAAAGAGATCGAAGAGGCCAAATTGATCGAATGGCTTATTAGCTAAAGAAGGAGGAGATGCCTTCAGCAATTTGGGCGGGAGTGGGGCGAGCATCCACATCCACGCCAAGCATTGTTTTCAAAGTTTTTTCGAGGTGCTGGCTAGCGCGATCTCCGGCAGCCAAAGTTCTGTAGATGTCTCGTTTCTGAAATTAAGAGGTTTGTAGAGAGAGAGAGAGAGAGAGAGAGAGAGAGAGAGAGAGAGAGGGAGAGAGAGAGAGAGAGAGAGAGAGAGAGAGAGGGAGAGAGAGACAGAGAGAGGAATCCTTACCACTTTCAAACTGCAGGACTTATTTGCATCGATGATTGAGGGAAAGCGGGTAGTTGAATTGAACCTTCGGCTTCTGAAAATCGGGGATCATCTCTTTCTCTCTCCTCACCCGCTCTTCATATGCCTTGGGATTGGTTCGAATAGCCTCTCAATCTCCCCCAGAATGGCCCTGCTCTCCTCCTCCTTGTTTTCCCTTTTTCCGTCGGCGTATTTAATTACATAGAAGCCACGATCCAGCATCTGCAGGGCGACGATCCCAGTCCCCCACGTGTCAATCCTCTCATCACACGGCATCCCTAAAAGGAGAGAGTAAGAGATGGATGTTCATAATCAGGTACTTAGTGCCATTTCGGGGGCCCTGTAGGGCACACTCTGACCGTGGAAGGAGACAAGATCTTGGCCCTTCTTCTCAATTACGACATTGAAGTCCACAATACGTGTGTCGATGTGGTAGATGAGAGTCTGAAAATGCGGTTTAAAGGAGAAGGACCTCGCAAAATTGATTTTTCAAAGTATCTTCACAATTATTTCATTGAGTAGATGTCGTTTCCACGATTCTGAAACACACCCATTTTATATGATTTTGACTGCAAAAGGGGCGCGTTTACACGGCCGTTTTACGCGTTTGCCGCACGAAAACACGGCTAGAGTGGGCGAGAGAGTGTGGGAAATGGGGAGACGCAGAATTGGAGGGAATTCAAACGACAATTTTCCCAAATTTCAAGTGCTCCTAAATCGGTTAATTTTGATACAAAATGGGTAAAAGGGGGTATTTTCGAAATCCGGGAATTTGATCTAAACTTTTATCACTTAATCAGAAAAATTATTTTTACGGGGTCCTTCCCCTTTAACAGTGGAGTCCTTGGCTTACCTTGCCATTCATTTCGTAGGTTTGGTAGTTGGCGAACATGATGTTGTCCGGCTTAATATCGGAGTGAATGAATCCAAGCTTGTTGATGAAGGCGAGGGCGGAGGTGACCTGCTGGATGACCTCGAGGACTTGGTAAACGGTGAAGACAATTTTATCAGTGTACTGAAATGGAGAGATAAGAGAAAGAGAGACAGAGAGAGAGAGGGAGAGGGAGAGAGAGAGAGAGAGAGAGAGAGAGAGAGAGACTCACGATCACGTCATGCATGTCCCTTTCGTAGAGGTCCAGCAGCTCACAGCGGTATGCCTTTCCATTCGTCGTGTGCTCGAAAAGAGGGTACTTGGCTGCCACGTACCTAAACACGAAGTATTAGTTTCCCTCTTTCTCTCCCTCTCTCTCTCTCTATCTCTCTATCTCTTTCTCTCTCTCTCTCTTTCTCTTTCTCTTTCTCTCTCTTTCTCTCTCTCTCTCTCTCTCTCTCTCTCTCTCTCTCTCCCTCTTTCTCTCTACTTACTTGCACGGGTCCGCCTGCAGGGCCTTCTTATAAAAAGCGTTTTCCGCCCTCACCATGCCCTCTGTCATCTCGCTCGCATCGGAGAACTTGATGGCGTATTCACGCTAAAAAGGAGCTCCTTGTTAAGATAAAATTGAAACCAATACCTGGGAACGGTTATCTTTGACGAGATGGACTTTGCCGAAGGTGCCTTCACCGAGCTGGCGAATTATGGTGTCTAGAACAAGAAAGGGTTAGATGATGCTTTAGATTGATTTTTAAGTTTTCAGTTTCTGAAATTTTCAAAACAAACAGCTTTCTCCATTGGAAGTGTGGATAATGACCGGGTCCTCTACTTCTCCACTCTCCTCTCCACTATTCTCCTCTTCGTCCTCCATCTCAATCTCCTGGTCCTCACGTGAGGTAGAAGGCGCTACAACGAAAGGAAGGATTACCACCAACCAAAAAGCTACCTCACAGGAACTTCCTCCTCCTTCTCGGGGTTGACATCGGGCATGATGTCCTCGGTTTCGATCTAAACTCAACTCTATTAGGATTTCCCGATCGTTGTTCTAAATAATTAAAAGTTCCAAATTAGCCCCTTTAAAAGAAATAACCTCGATGGTGTTCTCCTCTGGGATCGGCAGAATGGAGACCACTTCCAGCTCGAGTTCATCCGCTTTGTCGGTGGTTACAGCTTGGTTCTAAAGTTGTAGATGATTAAAATCATCCTTTATCGGAGCTTACGGGTTGATGGAGGGCCTCTGAGTCAATTTCAGTTTCAGTGGGGGCAGTATCCTGAGAAGCCTGGGGAATGACGGGCGCAGGGGTGTGTTCATTGTTGACCTAATCGTTAGGAAACTATTGTTTAAAGTCAGTCGCCGATTGCTTACGGGTTCATGCGACATTGGAGTTTTCTCTTCTTTGTCATCACTAGGGAGATCGTCCATGGTGGGGTGGTTGATCTGAAATTTGAGTTTTGAAAGAGAGAGAGAGAGAGAGAGAGAGAGAGAGAGAGAGAGAGTGAGACTTACTTGATTCTGCGATGTCTTGGCTGCCTCCTGGAGAGCAAGCCTTGAAGACCTCCTAGGGGCAGTCTTCAGAACCCCATTAGAATGAGCGGAGATAGAGGCAGCGTTGCTCTTCTTCTTGGTCTTTCGCGGACAACATACCGTCAATCCGTGGCGTTTGCCCGGCCCCGACTTCGTCGGGACGGCTGCAGTTGTCGGGGCAGGAAATCCTGTTTCCGTTTTTTTTTCTGCCCATGGAGTTAGAAACCGAACGGCGCAGCAGGGAAGAGGGCGGTCTGATAAGACGAAGGTATATGGTTCGAACCCTTGCTCATGTCTTAATTTTGCTTTTTCTGTTTTATCACTTTTAGAACTTGTTTTATGTTAAAAAAAGAAAACAAAAACATTTTTTAATAGTTTTCTTTATAAACTATAATTTTTATTAATTTTTCTTAACTTTTCGATACCATGGTTTACAACATTTTTGTCTCAAAAGTATCCAGAAGTTAGTCAAGAAAATTTATTTCTTAAAAAACTGTTACATATTAATTTTATTTTTTAAGCAAAATAAAATACACAAAAAAATTAGTCAAGAAAATTTATTTCTAACAAGTTCTAAAAGTGATAGAACAGAAAAAGCAAAATTATGACATGAGCAAGGGTTCCAACCATAACCGTCGTCTTATGAGACCGCCCTCTTCCCTGCTGCGCCGTTCGGTTTCTAACTCCATGGGCAGGTCAAACACTTTCCATGTGAATAGGGACATTATCCGAGGCTTAAGAGTCCATGTCCATAAAAGTCGAGCTGGGTTCTTAACACTAGTGACATGAAAAAAAATTTAGTCTTCGATTTGGCCCAAAAGTTGTCAAAAGTCGTCATATAGGCTAAATATGACATTCTGAGACTTTTGGGTCAATATCGATTTTAGGTCAATTTTAGGTCAATTAGGTAGCAATTTTCGCGCATTGCGCAAATCACTCCAAATCGACTTTTGATTATGTTTTATACATTAAGAAACTAATTTACAACGTTTGGGTGCAAATCTAGCACATAATAGTCGTTTTTAAGCAAAAATGCTGAAAATCATATCAAATTTTTGCAAATTTGCCATTTTTTATTGACATTTTGGGCATGATGGGGCACTCCGATTTTCAAAGTCGTTTTTCAGAATGTAGCAAATTATCTAAACTTTTTAACTACATAGGTCGCTTTTTGCGCGTCTAAGAAGTGTATGGATGAAAAATGCGAAAAACCGATATTTTTTCTATTTTTTTGCGGTTTTTTGACTCTAGTGAAAACTTTTCAGGGGAAACGCCTTATGTGGTCAATTACACTATTAGTCACCGTAAAAATAGCTATCGAATGCGAAAAAAATGAAAAAAATGGGTTTTTTCGACCATTGACCATTTAGACTCGAGAAAGGGAGAATAATTCTTTAATTTTCAGAATCTACAGGTTTTTCCACGTTGTATATATTTTCGGGGTTAGGAAACTGGGATACTTTGGTATTTGTTATGGTTGGGTATTTGCAATCAAAGTTTGCTGAATTGTCAAAAACATATAGGAAAACACCTTAACTCCTTCAGTTTAAAATTTGGTCCACGTTGAACGGAGATAGAAATTTGATTAGGTCACGCCCACCAAAAGTCGAAAATCGATAATTCCCAATTTTGTCAGAAATGACATTTATGGATCTAGGGAAGTGCCTGGACAGCCTATCAGCCCAAATAAAAAATATTTTTGTCGAATGTCCTCGGGTGATCGACCCTTAATGAGACCTGGTCTTTGCTCTCCTCAAAAAAAATCACTCACAGCTCTCCTCCATCCCGTGGTGCTTCGCAAGGTCGGGTTGCTTCTTCACAAAATCGTCGACCAGGTTCCTCATCCTCCTCAACTGGTCCGATTCGACTTTCCATCCACTTCCCTTCGTTTTCTTCTAAACCCCAAATTAGTCAGGATTATGTGTGTGTGTGTGTGTGCGTGTGTGTGTGTGTGTGTGCGTGCGTGCGTGTGTGTGTGTGCGTGTGTGTGTGTGTGTGTGTATGTGTGTGTGTGTGTGTGTAAATATGTGTGACTGTCTGTTGTTTCAAAGAAACTCACATCCTCAGTCTCCTTGAAGAAGCCAACCTTCCGCGCCGCTTGGATAACTCCTTTGGTGAAGTTTTTGAAGTCCACATTTTTGAATTTCTCTCTTAAACAGTTTGTTAAAAAAGCGATAGATAGATATCTAACCTGATGGCTGCACACATTTCATCGGTGGTGAGGTAGAGGTCGGGAGAGACGTATAGGGCGATGGTCGCCATGACGTTCAAGGAAGTCGTCTTCTGAAAACAGGAAAGTTAGAAAATAAGTCTCAGTTTGGGGTAAACCCTTCGTTTTTTCGATGTTTCTGTTTAAAGAGGACCCAAAAGGACGCATTCCCCATAGTGGTTCGGCCTGCTAATCTCAGTGAACTGTGACTCATTGGTCAAACTGGGTAAGGACCGCGTAAAAATATTTTTTTCTGATTTTGTGATTAAAGTCTAGATCTCATTCCCAGGATTCCGAAAAATACATCTTTTACACATTTTGGATCAAAATGAATCGATTTTTTTTCAAAACAAACAGCTTTCTCCATAGCTAACTCTGCGTCTCTCCATTTCCCACACTCTCTCGCCCACTCGTATTTTCGTGCGGCAAACGCGTAAAACGGCCGTGTAAACGCGCCCCTTTTACAGTCCAAATCATATAAAAGGGGCATGTTTCCTACTCGTGGAAACGACATCTATTCAATGAAACCATAATAAATATATTTTGAAAAATCAATTTTGCGAGGTCCTTCCCCTTTAAAGTACATGTAAACT